>JBAWJQ010003910.1:0-146476 GCA_037783105.1 Bactrocera zonata
TACTCCTTTCAGGGGCGTGGCAATAGTGTTCACAAAAATTTAGGGTTTTGATGAAAAATCACATTTTTGTTTCAACTTTGCAAACGCTCTAGCAGCTAATTTATTTGAACGAGGTGAATCAAACAAACAATATTAGTTAAATAATTTGAAGAGCTTTCAGGCAAGTCTTTAAGTTTTCATCTACTCCTACCAGAAATGTGGCAACAGTGTTCACAAAGAATGTTGGGTTTTGAGAAAATTCACATTTTTGTTTCACCTTTGCAAACGCTCTAGCAGCTAATTTATTTGAACGAGGTGAATCAAACAAACAGTATTGGTTAGATAATTTGAAGAGTCTTTCAGAGTTTTGCTTCATCTACTCTTCTCAGAAACGTGGCAGCAGTGTTCGCAAAAAATTTAGGGTTTTGAGAAAATTCACATTTTTGTTTCAGATTTGCAAACGCTCTAGTGGCTAAACTATTTGAACGAGGTGAATCAAGCAAACAGTATTAGTAAGATTATTCGAAGAGCTTTCAGGAAAGCCTTCAATCTTTTTCTACTCCTACCAGAAACGTGGCAACAGTGTTCACAAAGAATGTTGGGTTTTGAGAAAATTCACATTTTTGTTTCAACTTTGCAAATGCTCTAGCGGCTAAATTATTTGAACGAGGTGAATCAAGCAAACAATATTAGTTAAATAATTTGAAGAGCTTTCAGGCAAGTCTTCAATCTTTCATCTAATCCTACCAGAAACGTGGCAACAGTGTTCACAAAGAATGTTGGGTTTTGAGAAAATTCACATTTTTGTTTCAGACTTTGCAAACGCTCTAGTGGCTAATTTATTTGAACGAGGTGAGTCAAACAAAACAACATTGGTTAGACAATTTGAAGAGCTTTCAGGCAAGTCTTTAATTTTTCATCTACTCCTACCAGAAACGTGGCAACAGTGTTCACAAAGAATGTTGGGTTTTGAGAAAATTCACATTTTTGTTTCACCTTTGCAAACGCTCTAGTGGCTAAACTATTTGAACAATATTAGTCAACAAACAGTATTAGTTGGACAATTCGAAGAGCTTTCAGGAAAGTCTTCTATTTTTTCTACTTCTATCAGAATCGTAACAGTGTTCACAAGAATGTTGGGTTTTGAGAAAATTCACATTTTTGTTTCAACTTTGCAAACGCTCTAGAAGCTAATTTATTTGAACGAGGTGAATCAAACAAACAATAGTAGTTAGATAATTTTAAGAGCTTTCAGGCAAGTCTTTAATTTTTCATCTACTCCTACCAGAAACGTGGCAACCGTGTTCACAAAGAATGTTGGGTTTTGAGAAAATTCACATTTTTGTTTCACCTTTGCAAACGCTCTAGCAGCTAATTTATTTGAACGAGGTGAATCAAACAAACAATTTTAGTTAAATAATTTGAAGAGCTTTCAGGAAAGCCTTCAATTTTTCTTCTACTCCTACCAGAAACGTGGCAACAGTATTCACAAAGAATGTTGGGTTTTGAGAAAATTCACATTTTTGTTTCACCTTTGCAAACGCTCTAGCAGCTAATTTATTTGAACGAGCTGAGTCAAGCAAATAGCATTGATTAGACAATTTAAGGAGCTTTTAGGAAAGCCTTCAATCTTTCTTCTACTCCTACCAGAAACGTGGCAACAGTGTTCACAGAAAATGTTGGGTTTTGAGAAAATTCACATTTTTGTTTCAACTTCGCAAACGCTCTAGTGGCTGAACTGTTTGAACGAGCTAAGTCAAACAAAAAGCATTGGTTAGACAATTTAAAAAGCTTTAAGGAAAGTCTTCATTTTTTCTTCTACTCCTTTCAGGGGCGTGGCAACAGTGTTCACAAAAATGTAGGGTTTTGATAAAATTCACATTTTTGTTTCAACTTTGCAAACGCTCTAGCAGCTAATTTATTTGAACGAGGTGAATCAAACAAACAATATTAGTTAGATAATTTGAAGAGCTTTCAGGCAAGTCTTTAATTTTTCATCTACACAAAGAATGTTGTGTTTTGAGAAAATTCACATTTTTGTTTCACCTTTGCAAACGCTCTAGCAGCTAATTTATTTGAACGAGGTGAATCAAACAAACAATAGTAGTTAGATAATTTGAAGAGCTTTCAGGCAAGTTTTTAACTTTCCATCTGCTCCTGCCAGAAACGTGGCAACAGTGTTCACAAAGAATGTTGGGTTTTGAGAAAATTCACATTTTTGTTTCAACTTCGCAAACGCTCTAGTGGCTGAACTGTTTGAACGAGCTAAGTCAAACAAAAAGCATTGGTTAGACAATTTAAAAATTTTTAAGGAAAGTCTTCATTTTTTCTTCTACTCCTTTCAGGGGCGTGGCAACAGTGTTCACAAAAATGTAGGGTTTTGATAAAATTCACATTTTTGTTTCAACTTTGCAAACGCTCTAGCAGCTAATTTATTTGAACGAGGTGAATCAAACAAACAATATTAGTTGGATAATTTGAAGAGCTTTCAGGCAATTCTTTAATTTTTCGTCTTCACAAAGAATGTTGTGTTTTGATAAAAATCACATTTTTGTTTCACATTTGCAAACGCTCTAGCAGCTAAATTATTTGAACGAGGTGAATCAAACAAACAATATTAGTTAGATAATTTGAAGAGCTTTCAGGCAAGTCTTTAATTTTTCATCTTCACAAAGAATGTTGTGTTTTGAGAAAATTCACATTTTTGTTTCACCTTTGCAAACGCTCTAGCAGCTAATTTATTTGAACGAGGTGAATCAAACAAACAATATTAGTTAGATAATTTGAAGAGCTTTCAGGCAAGTCTTTAATTTTTCATCTTCACAAAGAATGTTGTGTTTTGATAAAAATCACATTTTTGTTTCACCTTTGCAAACGCTCTAGCAGCTAAATTATTTGAACGAGGTGAATCAAACAAACAATATAATTCGAAGAGTTTTCAGGAAAGTCTTCAATTTTTCTTCTACTCCTAAAGGAAACGTGGCAACAGTGTTCACAAAGAATGTAGGGTTTTGAGAAAATTCACATTTTTGTTTCACCTTTGCAACCGCTCTAGCAGCTAATTTATTTGAACGAGGTGAATCAAACAAACACTAGTAGTTAGATAATTTGAAGAGCTTTCAGGCAAGGCTTCAATTTTTATCGACTCCTACCAGAAACGTGGCAACAGTGTTCACAAAGAATGTTGGGTTTTGAGAAAATTCACATTTTTGTTTCAACTTTGATAACGCTCTAGCGGCGAAGTTATTTGAACGAGGTGAATCAAACAAACATTATTGGTTAGATAATTCGAAGAGTTTTCAGGAAAGTCTTCAATCTTTCTTCTACTCCTACCAGAAACGTGGCAACAGTGTTCACAAAGAATGTTGGGTTTTGAGAAAATTCACATTTTTGTTTCACCTTTGCAAACGCTCTAGCAGCTAATTTATTTGAACGAGGTGAATCAAACAAACAATATTAGTTAGATAATTTGAAGAGCTTTCAGGAAAGTCTTTAATTTTCTCTACTCTACCAGAAACGTGGCAACAGTGTTCACAAAGAATGTTGGGTTTTGAGAAAATTCACATTTTTGTTTCAACTTTGCAAACGCTCTAGCGGCTAAATTATTTGAACGAGGTGAATCAAGCAAACAGTATTGGTGAGATTATTTGAAGAGCTTTCAGGAAAGTGTTCAATCTTTTTTCTACTCCTACCAGAAACGTTGCAACAGTGTTCACAAAGAATGTTGGGTTTTGAGAAAATTCACATTTTTGTTTCAACTTTGATAACGCTCTAGCGGCGAAGTTATTTGAACGAGGTGAATCCAACAAACATTATTGGTTAGATAATTCGAAGAGTTTTCAGGAAAGTCTTCAATCTTTCTTCTACTCCTACCAGAAACGTGGCAACAGTGTTGGCCAAGAATGTTGGGTTTTGAGAAAATTCACATTTTTGTTTCAACTTGCAAACGCTCTAGTGGGTTAACTGTTTGATCGAGCTTAGTCAAACAAAAAGCATTGGTTAGACAATTTAAAGACCTTTCAGGAAAGTTTTCAATCTTTCTTCTACTCCTTTCAGGGGCGTGGCAATAGTATTCACAAAAAGTTAGGGTTTTGAGAAAAATCACATTTTTGTGTCAACTTTGCAAACGCTCTAGCGGCTAAACTATTTGAACGAGGTGGGTCAAAAAAACAGAATTGGTTAGATAATTTAATCTTTAATTTTGCTTCTACTCCTACTAGAAACGTGGCAACAGTGTTCACAAAAAATTTAGGGTTTTGAGAAAATTCACATTTTTTTTCAGATTTGCAAACGCTCTAGTGGCTAATTTATTTGAACGAGGTGAATCAAGCAAACAGTATTGGTTAGATTATTCGAAGAGCTTTCAGGAAAGTCTTCAATCTTTTTCTACTCCTACCAGAAACGTGGCAACAGTGTTCGCAAAAAAATTTAGGGTTTTGAGAAAATTTACATTTTTGTTTCAACTTTGCAAATGCTCTAGCGGCTAAATTATTTGAACGAGGTGAATCAAGCAAACAGTATTGGTTAGATTATTCGACGAGCTTTAAGGAAAGTCTTCAATCTTTTTCAAGTCCTACCAGAAACGTGGCAACAGTGTTCGCAAAAAATTTAGGGTTTTGAGAAAATTCACATTATTGTTTTGAGATTTGCAAACGCTCTAGTGGCTAATCTATTTGAAAGAGGTGAATCAAACAAACAATTTTAGTTAGATAATTTGAAGAGCTTTCAGGCAAGTCTTTAGCTTTTCATCTACTCCTACCAGAAACGTGAAAACAGTGTTCAAAAAGAATGTTGGGTTTTGAGAAAATTCACATTTTTGTTTCACCTTTGCAAACGCTCTAGCAGCTTATATATTTGAACGAGGTGAATCAAACAAACAATAGTAGTTAGATAATTTGAAGAGCTTTCAGGAAAGTCTTTAATTTTCCATCTGCTCCTACCAGAAACGTGGCAACAATGTTCACAAAGAATTTTGGGTTTTGAGAAAATTCACATTTTTGTTTCACCTTTGCATACGCTCTAGCAGCTAATTTATTTGAACGAGGTGAATCAAGCAAACAATATTAGTTAAATAATTTGAAGAGCTTTCAGGAAAGTCTTTAATTTTTCATTTTCAAAAAGAATGTTGTGTTTTGAGAAAATTCACATTTTTGTTTCACCTTTGCAACCGCTCTAGCAGCTAATTTATTTGAACGAGGTGAATCAAACAAACAATAGTAGTTAGATAATTTGAAGAGCTTTCAGGCAAGTCTTTAACTTTCCATCTGCTCCTGCCAGAAACGTGGCAACAATGTTCACAAAGAATGTTGGGTTTTGAGAAAATTCACATTTTTGTTTCACTTTTGCAACCGCTCTAGCAGCTAATTTATTTGAACGAGGTGAATCAAACAAACAATAGTAGTTAGATAATTTGAAGAGCTTTCAGGCGAGTCTTTAACTTTCCATCTGCTCCTACCAGAAACGTGGCAACAGTGTTCACCAAGAATGTTGGGTTTTGAGAAAATTCACATTTTTGTTTCACCTTTGCAAACGCTCTAGCGGCTAAATTATTCGAACGAGGTGAATCAAGCAAACAGTATTGGTGAGATTATCTGAAGAGCTTTAAGGAAAGCCTTCAATCTTTTTTCTACTCCTACCAGAAACGTTGCAACAGTGTTCACAAAGAATGTTGGGTTTTGAGAAAATTCACATTTTTGTTTCACCTTTGCAAACGCTCTAGCAGCTAATTGATTTGAACGAGGTGAATCAAACAAACAATTTTTATTAGACAATTCGAAGAGTTTTCAGGAAAGTCTTCAATCTTTCTTCTACTCCTTTCAGGGGCGTGGCAACAGTGTTCACAAAAATGTAGGGTTTTATTAAAAATCACAATTTTGTTTCACCTTTTCAAACGCTCTAGCAGCTAAATTATTTGAACGAGTTGAATCAGACAAACAATAGTAGTTAGATAATTGGAAGAGTTTTCAGGAAAGTCTTCAATATTTCTTCTACTCCTACCAGGAGCGTGGCAACAGCGTTCACAAAAAATGCTGGGTTTTGACGAAATCACATTTTTGTTTCACCTTTGCAAACGCTCTAGCAGCTAATTTATTTGAACGAGGTGAATCAAACGAACACTATTAGTTAGATAATTCAAAGAGCTTTTAGGAGAGTCTTCAATGTTTCTTCTAATCCTACCAGGAGCGTGGCAATAGTGTTCACAAAAAATGTTGGGTTTTGATAAAAATCACATCTTTGTTTCGCCTTTGCAAACGCTCTAGCAGCTAAATTATTTGAACGAGGTGAATCAAACGAACAATATTAGTTAGATAATTCAAAGAGTTTTCAGGAAAGACTTCAATCTTTCTTCTACTCTTACTAGAAACGTGGCAACAGTGTTCATAAAGAATGTTGGGTTTTGAGAAAATTCACATTTTTGTTTCAACTTTGCAAACGCTCTAGTGGGTTAACTATTTGAACGAGCTTAGTCAAACAAAAAGCATTGGTTAGACAATTTAAAGAGCTTTCAGGAAAGTTTTCAATCTTTCTTCTACTCTTTTCAGGGGCGTGGCAATAGTATTCACAAAAATTTAGGGTTTTGAGAAAATTCACATTTTGGTTTCAACTTTGCAAACGCTCTAGCGGCTTAACTATTTGAGCAAGGTGAGTTAAACAAAAAGCATTGGTTAGACAATTTAAAAAGCTTTTAGGAAAGTCTTCATTTTTTCTTCTACTCCTTTCAGGGGCGTGGAAACAGTGTTCACAAAAATGTAGGGTTTTTGATAAAAATCACATTTTTGTTTCAACTTTGCAAACGCTCTAGCAGCTAATTTATTTGAACGAGGTGAATCAAACAAACAATATTAGTTAAATAATTTGAAGAGCTTTCAGGCAAGTCTTTAATTTTTCATCTACTCCTACCAGAAACGTGGCAACAGTGTTCACAAAAAATGTTGGGTTTTGAGAAAATTCACA
Organism: Bactrocera zonata; assembly: GCA_037783105.1. Classification (NCBI taxonomy): domain Eukaryota; kingdom Metazoa; phylum Arthropoda; class Insecta; order Diptera; family Tephritidae; genus Bactrocera; species Bactrocera zonata. Next base: position 6,934 of record JBAWJQ010003910.1, read on the forward strand.
TTTTTGTTTCAGATTTGAAAACGCTCTAGTGGCTAAACTATTTCAACTAGCTGTGTCAAACAAAAAGCAATGGTTAGATAATTTTAAGAGCTTTCAAAAAAGTTTTCAATCTTTCTTCCACCGCTACCAGGAGCGTCGCAATAGTGATCGCACAAAATGTTGGGTTTTGATAAAAATCACATTTTTGTTTCACCTTTGCAAACGCTCTAGCAGCTAAATTATTTGAACGAGGTGAATCAAACAAACAATATTAGTTAGATAATTCGAAGAGTTTTCAGGAAAGTCTTCAATTTTTCTTCTACTCCTAAAGGAAACGTGGCAACAGTGTTCACAAAAAATGTTGGGTTTTGAGAAAATTCACATTTTTGTTTCACCATTGTAAACGCTCTAGCGGCATAACTATTTGAACAAGGTGAGTCAGACAAAAAGCATTGGTTACACAATTTAAAAAACTTTCAGGAGAGTCTTCAATGTTTCTACTAATCCTACCAGGAGCGTGGCAATAGTGTTCACAAAAAATGTTGGGTTTTGATAAAAATCACATTTTTGTTTCGCCTTTGCAAACGCTCTAGCAGCTAAATTATTTGAACGAGGTGAATCAAACGAACAATATTAGTTAGATAATTCGAAGAGTTTTCAGGAAAGTCTTCAATCTTTCTTCTACTCCTACCAGGAACGTGGCAACAGTGTTAACCAAGAATGTTAGGTTTTGAGAAAATTCACATTTTTGTTACAACTTGCAAACGCTCTAGTGGCTAAACTATTTAAGCGAGCTGAGTCAAACAAAAAGCATTGGTTAGACAATTTAAAGACCTTTCATGAAGGTTTTCAATCTTTCTTCTACTCTTTTCAGGGGCGCGGCAATAGTATTCACAAAAATTTAGGGTTTTGAGAAAAATCACATTTTTGTTTTACCTTTGCAAACGCTCTAGCAGCTAATTTATTTGAACGAGGTGAATCAAACAAACAATATTAGTTAGATAATTTGAAGAGCTTTCAGGCAAGTCTTTAATTTTTCATCTACTCCTACCAGAAACGTGGCAACAGTGTTCACAAAGAATGTTGGGTTTTGAGAAAATCCACATTTTTGTTTTAACTTTGCAAACGCTCTAGCGGCTATATTAATGAAACGAGGTGAATAAAACAAACAGTATTGGTGAGATTATTCGAAGAGCTTTCAGGAAAGTCGTCAGTTTTTGTTTACTTTTACCAGAAACGTGGCAACAGTGTTCGCAAAAAATTTAGGGTTTTGAAACAAATCCCATTTTTGTCTCAACTTTGCAAACGCTCTAGCGGCGAAGTTATTTGAGCGAGGTGAATCAAGCAAACAGTATTGGTTAGATTATTCGAAGGGTTTTCAGGAAAGTCTTCAATTTTTCTTCTGCTCTTACCAGAAACGTGGCAACAGTGTTCACAAAGAATGTTGGGTATTAAGAAAATTCACATTTTTTTTTCAACTTTGCAAACGCTCTAGTGGCTAAACTATTTCAACGAGCTGAGTCAAACAAAAAGCATTGGTTAGACAATTTAAAGAGCTTTCAGGAAAGTCTTCAATCTTTCTTCTACTCCTACCAGGAGCGTGGCAATAGTGTTCACAAAAAATGTTGGGTTTTGATAAAAATCACATTTTTGTTTCACCTTTTCAAACGCTCCAGCGGCTAAACTATTTGAAAGAGCTTAGTCAAACAAAAAGCATTGGTTAGACAATTTAAAGAGCTTTCAGGAAAGTCTTCAAGCTTTTGTCTTTACCTACCAGGAGCGTGGCAATAGTGTTCACAAAAATTTAGGGTTTTGAGAAAATTCACATTTTTGTTTCACCTTTGCAAACGCTCCAGCGGCTAAACTGTTTCAACAAGGTGAGTCAACCAAACAGAATTGGTTAGACAATTGAATCTTTAATTTTTCTTCTACTCCTACCAGAAACGTGGCAACAGTGTTCACAAAGAATGTTGGGTATTAAGAAAATTCACATTTTTTTTTCAACTTTGCAAACGCTCTAGTGGCTAAACTATTTCAACGAGCTGAGTCAAACAAAAAGCATTGCTTAGACAATTTAAAGAGCTTTCAGGAAAGTCTACAATCTTTCTTCTACCCCTACCAGGAGCGTGGCAATAGTGTTCACAAAAAATGTTGGGTTTTGATAAAAATTACATTTTTGTTTCACCTTTGCAAAGGCTCCAGCGGCTAAACTATTTAAACGAGCTGAGTCAAACAAACAGCATGGGTTAGACAATTTAAAGAGCTTTCTCGAAAGTCTTCAAGCTTTTGTCTTTACCTACCAGGAGCGTTGCAATAGTGTTCACAAAGATTTAGGGTTTTGAGAAAATTCACATTTTTGTTTCAAGTGTACAAACGCTCTAGCGGCTAAACTATTTGAACGAGGTGAGTCAAACAAACAGAATTGGATAGATAATTTGAAGAGCTTTCAGGAAGGTCTTTAATTTTTCATTTACTCCTACCAGAAACGTGGCAACAGTGTTCACAAAGAATGCTGGGTTTTGATAAAATTCACACTTTTGTTTTAACTTTGCAAACGCCCTAGCGGTTATATTATTGAAACGAGGTGAATAAAACAAACAGTATTGGTGATATAATTCGAAGAGCTTTCAGGAAAGTCTTCAGTTTTTGTTTACTCCTACCAGAAACATGGCAACAGTGTTCGCAAAAAATTTAAGGTTTTGCAAAAAATTCCATTTTTGTCTCAACTTTTCAAACGCTCTAGCGGCGAAGTTATTTGAGCGAGGTGAATCAAGCAAACAGTATTGGTTAGATTATTCGAAGGGTTTTCAGGAAAGTCTTCAATTTTTCGTCTGCTCCTACCAGAAACGTGTCAACAGTGTTCACAAAGAATGTTGGGTATTAAGAAAATTCACATTTTTTTTTTCAACTTTGCAAACGCTCTAGTGGCTAAACTATTTCAACGAGCTGAGTCAAACAGAAAGCATTGGTTAGACAATTTAAAGAGCTTTCAGGAAAGTCTTCAATCTTTCTTCTACCCCTACCAGGAGCGTGGCAATAGTGTTCACAAAAAATGTTGGGTTTTGATAAAAATTACATTTTTGTTTCACCTTTGCAAACGCTCCAGCGGCTAAACTGTTTCAACAAGGTGAGTCAACCAAACAGAATTGGTTGGATAACTGAATCTTTAATTTTTCTTCTACTCCTACCAGAAACATGGCAACAGTGTTCACAAAAAATGTTGGGTTTTGAGAAAATTCGCATTTTTGTTTCAGATTTGCAAACGCTCTAGTAGCTAAATTATTTGATCGAGGTGAATCAAACAAATAGCAGTGGTTAGATAATTTAAAGAGCTTTCAGGAAAGTCTTCAATCTTTCTTCTACCGCTGCCAGGAGCGTGGCAATAGTGTTCGCAAGAAATGTTGGGTTTTGATAAAAATCACATTTTTGTTTCACCTTTGCAAACGCTCTAGCGGCTAAACTGTTTCAACAAGGTGAGTCAACCAAACAATATTAGTTAGATAATTCGAAGAGTTTTCAGAAAAGTCTTCAATCTTTCTTCTACTCCTACCAGGAGCGTGGCAACAGTGTTCACAAAAAATGTTGGGTTTTGACATAATCACATTTTTGTTTCACCTTTGCAAAGGCTCTAGCGGCTTAACTATTTGAACAAGGTGAGTCAAACAAAAAGCATTGGTTAGACAATTTAAAGAGCATTCAGGAAAGTCATCAATGTTTCTTCTAATCCTACCGGGAGCGTGGCAATAGTGTTCACAAAAAATGTTGGGTTTTGATAAAAATCACATTTTTGTTTCGCCTTTGCAAACGCTCTAGCAGCTAAATTATTTGAACGAGTTGAATCAAACGAACAATATTAGTTAGATAATTCGAAGAGTTTCAGGAAAGTCTTCAATCTTTCTTCTACTCCTACCAGAAACGTGGCAACAGTGTTCACCAAGAATGTTGGGTTTTGACAAAATTCACATTTTTGTTTCAACTTGCAAACGCTCTAGTGGGTTAACTATTTGAACGAGCTTAGTCAAACAAAAAGCTTTGGTTAGAAAATTTAAAGACCTTTCAGGAAAGTCTTCAATCTTTCTTCTACTCCTTTCATGGGCGGGCAATAGTATTCACAAAAATTTAGGGTTTTGAGAAAAATCACCTTTTTGTTTCAACTTTGCAAACGCTCTAGCGGCTAAACTATTTGAACGAGGTGGATCAAAAAAACAGAATTGGTTAGATAATTTAATCTTTAATTTTGCTTATACTTCTACCGGAAACGTGGCAACAGTGTTCGCAAAAAATTTAGGGTTTTGAGAATATTCACATTTTTTTTTCAGATTTGCAAACGCTCTAGTGGCTAAACTATTTGAACGAGGCGGGTCAAACAAACAGAATTGGTTAGATAATTTAATCTTTAATTTTGCTTCTACTTCTACCGGAAACGTGGCAACAGTGTTCGCAAAAAATTTATGGTTTTGAGAATATTCACATTTTTTTTTCAGATTTGCAAACGCTCTAGTGGCTAAACTATTTGAACGAGGTGAATCAAGCAAACAGTATTGGTTAGACTATTCGAAGAGCTTTCAGTAAAGTCTTCAATCTTTTTCTAGTCCTACCAGAAACGTGGCAACAGTGTTCGCAAAAAATTTAGGATTTTGAGAAAATTTACATTTTTGTTTCAGATTTGCAAACGCCCTAGTGGCTAATTTATTTAAACGAGCTGAGCCAAAGAAAAAGCATTGGTTAGACAATTTAAAGAGCTTTCAGAAAAGTCTTCAATCTTTCTTCTACTCCTACCAGGTGTTCACAAAAAATGTTGGGTTTTGATAAAAATCACATTTTTGTTTCACCTGTGCAAACGCTCCAGCGGCTAAACTGTTTCAACAAGGTGAGTCAACCAAACAGAATTGGTTAGATAATTGAATCTTTAATTTTTCTTCTACTCCTACCAGAAACGTGGCAACAGTGTTCACAAAAAATGTTGGGTTTTGAGAAAATTCACATTTTTGTTTCAGATTTGCAAACGCTCTAGTGGCTAAACTATTTCAACGAGCTGAGTCAAACAAAAAGCAATGGTTAGACAATTTAAAGAGCTTTCAGGAAAGTCTTCAATCTTTTTTCTACCGCTACCAGGAACGTGGCAATAGTGTTCGCAAAAAATGATGGGTTTTGATAAAAATCACATTTTTGTTTCACCTTTGCAAACGCTCTAGCAGCTAAATAATTTGAACGAGGTGAATCAAACAAACAATATTAGTTAGATAATTCGAAGAGTTTTCAGGAAAGTCTTCAATTTTACTTCTACTCCTAAAGGAAACGTGGCAACAGTGTTCACAAAAAATGTTGGGTTTTGAGAAAATTCACATTTTTGTTTCAAATTTGCAAACGCTCCAGCGTCATAACTATTTGAACAAGGTGAGTTCAACAAAAAGCATTGGTTGGACAATTTATAGAGCTTTCAGGAAAGTCTTCAAGCTTTTGTCTTTACCTACCAGGAGCGTGGCAATAGTGTTCACAAAAATTTAGGGTTTTGAAAAAAATCCCATTTTTGTTTCAAGTGTACAAACGCTCTAGCGGCTAAACTATTTGAACGAGGTGAGTCAAACAAACAGAATTGGATAGATAATTTGAAGAGCTTTCAGAAAGGTCTTTAATTTTTCATTCACTCCTACCAGAAACGTGGCAACAGTGTTCACAAAGAATGCTGGGTTTTGAGAAAATTCACACTTTTGTTTTAACTTTGCAAACGCCCTAGCAGTTATATTATTGAAACGAGGTGAATAAAAAAAAAAATATTGGTGATATTATTCGAAGAGCTTTCAGGAAAGTCTTCAGTTTTTGTTTACTCCTACCAGAAACGTGGCAACAGTGTTCGCAAAAAATTTAAGGTTTTGAAAAAAATTCCATTTTTGTCTCAACTTTTCAAGCGCTCTAGCGGCGAAGTTATTTGAGCGAGGTGAATCAAGCAAACAGTATTTGTTAGATTATTCGAAGGGTTTTCAGGAAAGTCTTCAATTTTTCTTCTGCTCCTACCAGAAACGTGTCAACAGTGTTCACAAAGAATGTTGGGTATTAAGAAAATTCACATTTTTGTTTCAACTTGCAAACGCTCTAGTGGGTTAACTATTTAAACGAGCAGAGCCAAAGAAAAAGCATTGGTTAGACAATTTAAAGAGCTTTCAGGAAAGTATTCAATCTTTCTTCTACTCCTACCAGGAGCGTGGCAATAGTGTTCACAAAAAATGTAGGGTTTTGATAAAAATCACATTTTTGTTTCACCTTTGCAAACGCTCCAGCGGCTAAACTGTTTCAACAAGGTGAGTCAACCAAACAGAATTGGTTAGATAATTGAATCTTTAATTTTTCTTCTACTCCTACCAGAAACGTGGCAACAGTGTTCACAAAAAATGTTGGGTTTTGAAAAAATTTACATTTTTGTTTCAGATTTGCAACCGCTCTGGTGGCTAAACTATTTCAACGAGCTGAGCCAAACAAAAAGCAATGGTTAGATAATTTAAAGAGCTTTCAGGAAAGTCTTCAATCTTTCTTCTAACGCTACCAGGAGCGTGGCAATAGTGTTCGCAAAAAATGTTGGGTTTTGATAAAAGTCACATTTTTGTTTCACATTTGCAAACGCTCTAGCAGCTAAATAATTTGAACGAGGTGAATCAAACAAACAATATTAGTTAGATAATTCGAAGAGTTTTCAGGAAAGTCTTCAATTTTTCTTCTACTCCTAAAGGAAACGTGGCAACAGTGTTCACAAAAAATGTTGGGTTTTGAGAAAATTCACTTTTTTTTCAACTTGCAAACGCTCTAGTGGGTTAACTATTTGAACGAGCTTAGTCAAACAAAAAGCATTGGTTTGACAATTTAAAGACCTTTCAGGAAAGTTTTCAATCTTTCTTCTACTCCTTTCAGGGGCGGGCAATAGTATTCACAAAAATTTAGGGTTTTGAGAAAAATCACATTGTTGCTTCAACTTTGCAACGCTCTAGCGGCTAAACTATTTTAACGAGGCGGGTCAAACAAACAGAATTGGTTAGATTTAATCTTTAATTTTGCTTCTACTTCTAACGGAAACGTGACAACAGTGTTCGCAAAAAATCTAGGGTTTTGAGAATAATCACATTTTTTTTTCAAATTTGCAAACGCTCTAGTGGCTAAACTATTTGAACGAGGTGAATCAAGCAAACAGTATTGGTTAGATTATTCGAAGAGCTTTCAGGGAAGTCTTCAATCTTTTTCTAGTCCTACCAGAAACGTGGCAACAGTGTTCCCAAAAAATTTAGGGTTTTGAAAAAATTCACATTTTTGTTTCAGATTTGCAAACGCTCTAGTGGCTAATTTATTTAAACGAGCTGAGCCAAAGAAAAAGCATTGGTTAGACAATTTAAAGAGCTTTCAGGAAAGTCTTCAATTTTTCTTCTACTCCTACCAGGAGCGTGGCAATAGTGTTCACAAAAAATGTAGGGTTTTGAGAAAATTCACATTTTTGTTTCAGATTTGCAAACGCTCTAGTGGCTAAACTATTTGAACGAGCTAAGTCAAACAAAAAGCATTGGTTAGACAATTTAAAGAGCCTTCAGGAAAATCTTCAAGCTTTTGTGTTTACCTACCAGGAGCGTTGCAATAGTGTTCACAAAGATTTAGGGTTTTGAGAAAATTCACATTTTTGTTTCAAGTTTACAAACACTCTAGCGGCTAAACTGTTTCAACAAGGTGAGTCAACCAAACAGAATTGGTTAGATAATTTGAAGAGCTTTCAGGAAAGTTTTTAATTTTTCATTTACTCCTACCAGAAACGTGGCAACAGTGTTCACAAAGAATGTTGGGTTTTGAGAAAATCCACATTTTTGTTTTAACTTTGCAAACGCTCTAGCGGCTATATTATTGAAACGAGGTGAATAAAACAAACAGTATTGGTGAGATTATTCGAAGAGCTTTCAGGAAAGTCGTCAGTTTTTGTTTACTCTTACCAGAAACGTGGCAACAGTGTTCGCAAAATATTTAGGGTTTTGAAAAAAATCCCATTTTTGTCTCAACTTTGCAAACGCTCTAGCGGCGAAGTTATTTGAGCGAGGTGAATCAAGCAAACAGTATTGGTTAGATTATTCGAAGGGTTTTCAGGAAAGTCTTCAATTTTTCTTCTGCCCTTACCACAAACGTGGCAACAGTGTTCACAAAGAATGTTGGGTATTAAGAAAATTCACATTTTTTTTTTCAACTTTGCAAACGCTCTAGTGGCTAAACTATTTCAACGAGCTGAGTCAAACAAAAAGCATTGGTTAGACAATTTAAAGAGCTTTCAGGAAAGTCTTCAAGCTTTTGTGTTTACCTACCAGGAGCGTTGCAATAGTGTTCACAAAGATTTAGGGTTTTGAGAAAATTCACATTTTTGTTTCAAGTTTACAAACACTCTAGCGGCTAAACTATCTGAACGAGGTGAGTCAAACAAACAGAATTGGATAGATAATTTGAAGAGCTTTCAGAAAGGTCTTTAATTTTTCATTCACTCCTACCAGAAACGTGGCAACAGTGTTCACAAAGAATGTTGGGTTTTGAGAAAATCCACATTTTTATTTTAACTTTGCAAACGCTCTAGCGGCTATATTATTGAAACGAGGTGAATAAAACAAACAGTATTGGTGAGATTATTCGAAGAGCTTTCAGGAAAGTCGTCAGTTTTTGTTTAGTCTTACCAGAAACGTGGCAACAGTGTTCGCAAAAAATTTAGGGTTTTGAAAAAAATCCCATTTTTGTCTCAACTTTGCAAACGCTCTAGCGGCGAAGTTATTTGAGCGAGGTGAATCAAGCAAACAGTATTGGTTAGATTATTCGAAGGGTTTTCAGGAAAGTCTTCAATTTTTCTTCTGCCCTTACCACAAACGTGGCAACAGTGTTCACAAAGAATGTTGGGTATTAAGAAAATTCACATTTTTTTTTTCAACTTTGCAAACGCTCTAGTGGCTAAACTATTTCAACGAGCTGAGTCAAACAAAAAGCATTGGTTAGACAATTTAAAGAGCTTTCAGGAAAGTCTTCAAGCTTTTGTGTTTACCTACCAGGAGCGTGACAATAGTGTTCACAAAAATTTAGGGTTTTGAGAAAATTCACATTTTTGTTTCAAGTTTACAAACGCTCTAGCGGCTAAACTATTTGATAGAGGTGAGTCAAACAAACAGAATTGGATAGATAATTTAAAGAGCTTTCAGGAAGGTATTTAATTTTTATTTACTCCTACCAGAAACGTGGCAACAGTGTTCACAAAAAATGCTGGGTTTTGAGAAAATTCACTCTTTTGTTTTAACTTTGCAAACGCCCTAGCGGTTATATTATTGAAACGAGGTGAATAAAACAAACAGTATTGGTGATATTATTTTAAGAGCTTTCAGGAAAGTCTTCAGTTTTCGTTTACTCCTACCAGAAACGTGGTAACAGTGTTCGCAAAAAATTTAGGGTTTTGAAAAAAATTCCATTTTTGTCTCAACTTTTCAAACGCTCTAGCGGCGAAGTTATTTGAGCGAGGTGAATCAAGCAAACAGTATTGGTTAGATTATTCGAAGGGTTTTCAGGAAAGTCTTCAATTCTTCTTCTGCTCCTACCAGAAACGTGTCAACAGTGTTCACAAACAATGTTGGGTATTAAGAAAATTCACATTTTTTTTTCAACTTTGCAAACGCTCTAGTGGCTAAACTATTTCAACGAGCTGAGTCAAACAAAAAACATTGGTTAGACAATTTAAAGAGCTTTCAGGAAAATCTTCAATCTTTCTTCTACCTCTGCCAGGAGCGGGGCAATAGTGTTCGCAAGAAATGTTGGGTTTTGATAAAAATCACATTTTTGTTTCACTTTTGCAAACGCTCCAGCGGCTAAACTGTTTCAACAAGGTGAGTCAACCAAACAGAATTGGTTGGATAATTGAATCTTGAATTTTTCTTCTACTCCTACCAGAAACGTGGCAACAGTGTTCACAAAAAATGTTGGGTTTTGAGAAAATTCACATTTTTGTTTCAGATTTGCAAACGCTCTAGTAGCTAAACTATTTCAACGAGCTGAGTCAAACAAAAAGCAGTGGTAAGATAATTTAAAGAGCTTTCAGGAAAGTCTTCAATCTTTCTTCTACCGCTGCCAGGAGCGTGGCAATAGTGTTCGCAAGAAATGTTGGGTTTTGATAAAAATCACATTTTTGTTTCACTTTTGCAAACGCTCCAGCGGCTTAACTGTTTCAACAAGGTGAGTCAACCAAACAGAATTGGTTGGATAATTGAATCTTGAATTTTTCTTCTACTCCTACCAGGAGCGTGGCAATAGTGTTCACAAAAAATGTTGGGTTTTGATAAAAATTACATTTTTGTTTCACCTTTGCAAACGCTCCAGCGGCTAAACTGTTTCAACAAGGTGAGTCAAACAAAAAGCAATGGTTAGACAATTTAAAGAGCTTTCAGGAAAGTCTTCAATCTTTCTTCTACCGCTACCAGGAGCGTGGCAATAGTGTTCGCAAAAAATGTTGGGTTTTGATAAAGATCACATTTTTGTTTCACCTTTGCAAACGCTCTAGTGGCTAAACTATTTGAATAAGGTGAGTCAACCAAACAGAATTGGTTAGATAATTTAATCTTTAATTTTTCTTCTACTCCTACCAGAAACGTGGCAACAGTGTTCGCAAAAAATTTAGGGTTTTGAGAAAAATCACATTTTTGTTTCAACTTTGCAAACGATCTAGCGGCTAAACTATTGAAAGAGGTGAATCAAATGAAAAGACTGGTTAGATAATTAAAAGAGCTTTCAGGAAAGTCTTCAATCTTTCTCCTACTCCTACCAAGAACGTGGTAATAGTGTTCACAAAAAGGTTGGGTTTTGATAAAAATCACATTTTTGTTTCAATTTTGAAAACGCTCTAGCGGCAAGCTATTAGAACGAGGTGAGTAAATAAAAAGCACTGGTAAGATAATTTAAAGAGCTTTCAAGAAAGTGTTCAACTTTTCTTCTACTCCTACCAGGGGCGTGGCAATAGTGTTCACAAAAATGTGGGGTTTTGATAAAAATCACATCTTTGTTTCAACTTTGAAAACGCTCTAGCGGCAAGCTATTAAAACGAGATGAGTAAATAAAAAGCACTGGAAAGATAATTTAAAGAGCTTTCAGGAAACTGTTCAACTTTTCTTCTACTCCTACCAATTATTGAAACGAGGTGAATCAAACAAACAGTATTGGTGAGATTATTCGAAGGGCTTCAGGAAAGTCTTCAGTTATTTTTTTACTCTTCCGTGAAACGTGGCTACAGTGTTCGCAAAAAATTAAGGGTTTTGAGAAAAATCCCATTTTTGTTTCAACTTTGCAAACGCTCTAGCGAAGAAGTTATTTAAACGAGGTGAATCGAGCAAACAGTATTGGTTAGCTTTTTCGAAGGGTTTTCAGGAAAGTCTTCAATCTTTCTTCTGCTCCTACTAGAAACGTGGCAACAGTGTTCACAAAGAATGTTGGGTATTGAGAAAATTCACATTTTTTTTCAACTTTGCAAACGCTATAGTGGCTAAACTATTTGAACGAGCTAAGTCAAACAAAAAGCATTGGTTAGACGATTTAAAGAGCTTTCAGGCAAAACTTCAATCTTTCTTTTACTTCTACCAGCAGCGTGGCAATAGTGTTCACAAAAAATGTTGGGTTTTGATAAAAATCACATTTTTGTTTCATCTTTGCAAACGCTCTAGCGGCTAAATTATTGAAACGAGGAGAATCAAACAAACAATATTAGTTAGATAATTTGAAGAGCTTTCAGGAAAAACTTCATTTTTTTTTACTCCTACCAAAAACATGGCAACAGTGTTCGCAAAAATGTAGGGTTTTGATAAAAATCACATTTTTGTTTCAACTTTGCAAACGCTCTAGCGGCGAAGTTATTTGAACGAGGTGAATTAAACAAACAGTATTGGTTAGATTATTCGAAGGGTTTTCAGGAAAGTCTTCAATCTTTCTTCTGCTCCTACCAGAAACGTGGCAACAGTGTTCACAAAAATGTTGGGTATTGAGAAAATTCACATTTTTTTTTCAACTTTGCAAACGCTCTAGTGGGTTAACTATTTGAACGAGCTTAGTCAAACAAAAAGCATTGGTTAGACGATTTAAAGAGCTTTCAGGAAAAACTTCAATCTTTCTTTTACTTCTACCAGCAGCGTGGCAATAGTGTTCACAAAAAATGTTGGGTTTTGATAAAAATCACATTTTTGTTTCATCTTTGCAAACGCTCTAGCGGCTAAATTATTTGAACGAGGTGAATCAAACAAACAATGTTAGTTAGATAATTCGAAGAGTTTTCAGGAAAGTCTTCAATTTTTCTTCTACTCCTACCAGAAACGTGGCAACAGTGTTCACAAAAAATGTTGGGTTTTGAGAAAATTCACATTTTTTTTCACCTTTGCAAACGCTCTAGCGGCGAAGTTATTTGAACGAGGTGAATCAAACAAACAAAATTGGTTAGACAATTTAAAGAGCTTTGAGGAGAGCCTTCAATCTTTCTTCTACTCCTACCAGCAGCGTGGCAATAGTGTTCGCAAAAAATTTAGGGTTTTGAGAAAAATCACATTTTTGTTCCAACTTTGCAAACGCTCTAGCGGCTAAATTATTGAAACGAGGTGAATCAAACAAACAATATTAGTTAGATAATTTGAAGAGCTTTCAGGAAAGTCTTCAGTTTTTTTTACTCCTACCAGAAACATGGCAACAGTGTTCGCAAAAATGTAGGGTTTTGATAAAAATCACATTTTTGTTTCAACTTTGCAAACGCTCTAGCGGCGAAGTTATTTGAACGAGGTGAATTAAACAAACAGTATTGGTTAGATTATTCGAAGGGTTTTCAGGAAAGTCTTCAATCTTTCTTCTGCTCCTACCAGAAACGTGGCAACAGTGTTCACAAAGAATGTTGGGTATTGAGAAAATTCACATTTTTTTTCAACTTTGCAAACGCTCTAGTGGGTTAACTATTTGAACGAGCTAAGTCAAACAAAAAGCATTGGTTAGACAATTTAAAGGGCTTTCAGGAAAGTCTTCAATCTTTCTTCTACTCTTTTCAGGGGCGTGGCAATAGTATTCACAAAAATTTAGGGTTTTGATAAAAATCACATATTTGTTTCATCTTTGCAAACGCTCTAGCGGCTAAACTATTTGAACAAGGTGAGTCAACCAAACAGAATTTGTTAGATAATTTAATCTTTAATTTTTCTTCTACTCCTACCAGAAACGTGGCAACAGTATTCGCAAAAAATTTAGGGTTTTGGTTTTCACATTTTTGTTTCACCTTTGCAAACGCTCCAGCGGCTAAACTGTTTCAACGAGGTGGGTCAAACAAACAGAATTGGTTAGATAATTGAATCTTTAATTTTGCTTCTACTCCTACCAGAAACGTGGCAACAGTGTTCGCAAAAAATTTAGGGTTTTGGTTTTCACATTTTTGTTTCACCTTTGCAAACGCTCCAGTGGCTAAACTGTTTGAACAAGGTGAGTCAACCAAACAGAATTGGTTAGATAATTGAATCTTTAATTTTTCTTCTACTCCTGCCAGAAACGTGGCAACAGTGTTCACAAAAAATGTTGGGTTTTGATAAAAATCACATTTTTGTTTCAACTTTGCAAACGCTCTAGCGGTAAGCTATTTGAAAGAGGTGAAAAAATAAAAAGCACTGGTTAGATAATTTAAAGAGCTTTCAGGAAAGTCTTCAATTTTTTTTCTACCCCTACCAGGAGCGTGGCAATAGTGTTCGCAAAAAATGTTGGGTTTTGATAAAAATAACATTTTTATTTCACTTTTTCAAACGCTCTAGCAGCTAAATTATTTGAACGAGGTGAATCAAACAAACAATATTAGTTAGATAATTCGAAGAGTTTTCAGGAAAGTCTTCAATTTTTCTTCTACTCCTAAAGGAAACGTGGCAACAGTGTTCACAAAAATGTTGGGTTTTGAGAAAATTCACATTTTTTTTCCCCCTTTGCAAACGCTCTAGCGGCTTAACTATTTGAACAAGGTGAGTCAAGCAAAAAGCGTTGGTTACACAATTTAAAGAGCTTTCAGCAGAGTCTTCAACCTTTCTTCTACTCTTACCGGGAGCGTGGCAATAGTGTTCACAAAAAATGTTGGGTTTTGATAAAAATCGCCTTTGCAACGCTATAGCAGCTAAATTATTTGAACGAGGTGAATCAAACGAACAATATTAGTTAGATAATTTGAAGAGTTTTCAGGAAAGTCTTCAATCTTTCTTCTACTCCTACCAGAAACGTGGCAACAGTGTTCACCAAGAATGTTGGGTTTTGAGAAAATTCACATTTTTGTTTCAACTTTGCAAACGCTCTAGGGGCTAAATTATTGAAACGAGGTGAATCAGACAAACAATATTAGTTAGATAATTTGAAGAGCTTTCACTAAAGTCTTCAGTTTTTTTTTACTCCTACCAGAAACATGGCAACAGTGTTCGCAAAAATGTAGGGTTTTGATAAAAATCACATTTTTGTTTCAACTTTGCAAACGCTCTAGCGGCGAAGTTATTTGAACGAGGTGAATCAAACAAACAGTATTGGTTAGATTATTCGAAAGGTTTTCAGGAAAGTCTTCAATTTTTCTTCTACTCCTACCAGAAACGTGGCAACAGTGTTCACAAAAAATTTAGGGTTTTGGTTTTCACATTTGTGTTTCACCTTTGCAAACGCTCTAGCGGCTAAGCTGTTTCAACAAGGTGAATCAACCAAAAAGGATTGGTTAGATAATTGAATCTTTAATTTTTCTGCTACTCCTACCAGAAACGTGGCAACAGTATTCACAAAAAATGTTGGGTTTTGAGAAAATTAACATTTTTGTTTCAGATTTGCAAACGCTCTAGTGGCTAAACTATTTCAACGAGCTGAGTCAAACAAAAAGCATTGGTTAGACAATTTAAAGAGTTTTCAGGAGAGTCTTCAATCTTTCTTCCACTCCTACCAGGAGCGTGGCAATAGTGTTCACAAAGAACTTTGGGTTTCGACAAAAATCACATTTTTGTTTCACTTTTGCAAACGTTCTAGCAGCTAAATTATTTGAACGAGGTGAATCAAACGAACAATATTAGTTAGATAATACGAAGAGTTTTCAGGAAAGTCTTCAATCTTTCTTCTACTCCTACCAGAAACGTGCAACAGTGTTCAAAAAGAATGTTGGGTTTTGAGAAAATTCACATTTTTGTTTCAACTTCGCAAACGCCCTAGAGGGTTAACTATTTGAACGAGCTTAGTCAAACAAAAAGCATTGGTTAGACAATTTAAAGGGCTTTCAGGAAAGTCTTCAATCTTTCTTCTACTCTTTTCAGGGGCGTGGCAATAGTATTCACAAAAATTTAGGGTTTTGAGAAAAATCACATTTTTGTTTCAACTTTTCAAACGCTCTAGCGGCTAAATTATTTGAACGAGGTGGGTCAAACAAACAGAATTGGTTAGATAATTGAATCTTTAATTTTGCTTCTACTCCTACCAGAAACGTGGTAACAGTGTTCGCAAAAAATTTAGGGTTTTGGTTTTCACATTTTTGTTTCACCTTTGCAAACGCTCCAGCGGCTAAACTGTTTGAACAAGGTGAGTCAACCAAACAGAATTGGTTAGATAATTGAATCTTTAATTTTTCTTCTACTCCTGCCAGAAACGTGGCAACAGTGTTCACAAAAAATGTTGGGTTTTGATAAAAATCACATTTTTGTTTCATCTTTGCAAACGCTCTAGCGGTAAGCTATTTGAAAGAGGTGAAAAAATTAAAAGCACTGGTTAAATAATTTAAAGAGCTTTCAGGAAAGTCTTCAATCTTTTTTCTACCCCTACCAGGAGTGTGGCAATAGTGTTCGCAAGAAATGTTGGGTTTTGATAAAAATCACATTTTTGTTTCGCCTTTGCAAACGCTATAGCAGCTAAATTATTTGAACGAGGTGAATCAAACGAGCAATATTAGTTAGATAATTTGAAGAGTTTTCAGGAATGTCTTCCATCTTTCTTCTACTGCTACTAGAAACGTGGCAACAGTGTTCACAAAAATGTTGGGTTTTGAGAAATTTCATATTTTTGTTTCACCTTTCAAGCAAAAAGCGTTGGTTAGACAATTTAAAGAGCTTTCAGCAGAGTCTTCAACCTTTCTTCTACACCTACCAGGAGCGTGGCAATAGTGTTCACAAAAAATGTTGGGTTTTGATAAAAATCACATTTTTGTTTCGCCTTTGCAAACGCTATAGCAGCTAAATTATTTGAACGAGGTGAATCAAACGAGCAATATTAGTTAGATAATTTGAAGAGTTTTCAGGAATGTCTTCCATCTTTCTTCTACTGCTACTAGAAACGTGGCAACAGTGTTCACAAAGAATGTTGGGTTTTGAGAAAATTCACATTTTTGTTTCAACTTTGCAAACGCTCTAGTGGGTTAACTATTTGAACGAGCTTAGTCAAGCAAAAAGCATTGGTTAGACAATTTAAAGAGCTTTCAGGAAAGTCTTCCATTTTTCTTCTTCTCTTTTCAAGGGCGTGGCAATAGTATTCACAAAAATTTAATGTTTTGAGAAAAATCACATTCTTGTTTCAACTTTTCAAACGCTCTAGCGGCTAAACTATTTGAACGAGGTGGGTCAAACAAACAGAATTGGTTAGATAATTTAATCTTTAATTTTGCTTCTACTCCTACCAGAAACGTGGCAACAGTGTTCGCAAAAAATTTAGGGTTTTGAGAAAAATCACATTTTTGTTTCAACTTTGCAAACGCTCCAGCGGCTAAACTGTTTCAACAAGGTAAGTCAACCAAACAGAATTGGTTAGATAATTGAATCTTTAATTTTTCTGTTACTCCTACCAGAAACGTGGCAACAGTGTTCACAAAAAATGTTGGGTTTTGAGAAAATTCACATTTTTTTTCACGGCTTAACTATTTGAATAAGGTGAGTCAACCAAACAGAATTGGTTGGATAATTTAATCTTTAATTTTTCTTCTACTCCTACCAGAAACGTGGAAACAGTGTTCGCAAAAAATTTAGGGTTTTGGTTTTCACATTTTTGTTTCACCTTTGCAAACGCTCCAGCGGCTAAACTGTTTCAACAAGGTGAGTCAACCAAACAGAATTGGTTAGATAATTGAATCTTTAATTTTTCTTCTACTCCTACCAGAAACGTGGCAACAGTATTCTCAAAAAAGGTTGGGTTTTGAGAAAAGTAACATTTTTGCTTCAGATTTGCAAACGCTCTAGTGGCTAAACTATTTCAACGAGCTGAGTCAAACAAAAAGCATTAGTTAGACAATTTAAAGAGCTTTCGAGCTTTCAGGAGAGTCTTCAATCTTTCTTCCACTCCTACCAAGAGCGTGGCAATAGTGTTCACAAAGAATGTTGGGTTTTGACAAAAATCACATTTTTGTTTCACATTTGCAAACGCTCTAGCAGCTTAATTATTTGAACGAGGTGAATCAAACGAACAATATTAGTTAGATATTTCGAAGAGTTTTCAGGAAAGTCTTCAATTTTTCTTCTACTCCTACCAGAAACGTGGCAACAGTGTTCACAAGAAATGTTGGGTTTGGAGAAAATTCACATTTTTGTTTCAGATTTGCAAACGCTCTGGTGGCTAAACTATTTCAACAAGAAGAGTCAAACAAAAAGCATTGGTTAGATAATTTAAAGAGCTTTCAGGAAAGTCTTCAATCTTTTTTCTACCCCTACCAGGAGCGAGGCAAAAGTGTTCGCAAAAAATGTTGGGTTTTGATAAAAATCACATTTTTTATCACCTTTGCAAACGCTCTAGCGGCTAAATAATTTGAACGAGGTGGGTCAAACAAACAGAATTGGTTAGATAATTGAATCTTTAATTTTGCTTCTACTCCTACCAGAAACGTGGTAACAGTGTTCGCAAAAAATTTAGGGTTTTGGTTTTCACATTTTTGTTTCACCTTTGCAAACGCTCCAGCGGCTAAACTGTTTGAACAAGGTGAGTCAACCAAACAGAATTGGTTAGATAATTGAATCTTTAATTTTTCTTCTACTCCTGCCAGAAACGTGGCAACAGTGTTCACAAAAAATGTTGGGTTTTGATAAAAATCACATTTTTGTTTCATCTTTGCAAACGCTCTAGCGGTAAGCTATTTGAAAGAGGTGAAAAAATTAAAAGCACTGGTTAAATAATTTAAAGAGCTTTCAGGAAAGTCTTCAATCTTTTTTCTACCCCTACCAGGAGTGTGGCAATAGTGTTCGCAAGAAATGTTGGGTTTTGATAAAAATCACATTTTTGTTTCACTTTTTCAAACGCTCTAGCAGCTTAATTATTTGAACGAGGTGAATCAAACAAACAATATTAGTTAGATAATTCGAAGAGTTTTCAGGAAAGTCTTCAATTTTTCTTCTACTCCTACCAGAAACGTGGCAACAGTGTTCACAAGAAATGTTGGGTTTGGAGAAAATTCACATTTTTGTTTCAGATTTGCAAACGCTCTGGTGGCTAAACTATTTCAACAAGAAGAGTCAAACAAAAAGCATTGGTTAGACAATTAAAAGAGCTTTCAGGAGAGTCTTCAATCTTTCTTCCACTCCTACCAGGAGCGTGGCAATAGTGTTCACAAAGAATGTTGGGTTTTGACAAAAATCACATTTTTGTTTCACATTTGCAGACGCTCTAGCAGCTAAATTATTTGAACGAGGTGAATCAAACAAACAATATTAGTTAGATATTTCGAAGAGTTTTCAGGAAAGTCTTCAATTTTTCTTCTACTCCTACCAGAAACGTGGCAACAGTGTTCACAAAGAATGTTGGGTTTTGAGAAAATTCACATTTTTGTTTCACCTTTGCAAACGCTCTAGCGGCTTAACTATTTAAACAAGGTGAGTAGAACAAAAAGCGTTGGTTAGACAATTTAAAGAGCTTTGAGGAGAGTCTTCAATCTTTCTCCCACTCCTACCAGGAGCGTGGCAATAGTGTTCACAAAAAATGTTGGGTTTTGACAAAAATCACATTTTTGTTTCACCTTTGCAAACGCTCTAGCAGCTAAATTATTTGAACGAGGTGAATCAAACGAACAATATTAGTTAGATAATTCGAAGAGTTTTCAGGAAAGTCTTCAATCTTTGTTCTACTCCTACCAGAAACGTGGCAACAGTGTTCACAAAGAATGTTGGGTTTTGAGAAAATTCACATTTTTGTTTCAACTTTGCAAATGCTTTAGCGGCTAAATTATATAAACGAGGCGAACCAAACGAACAATATTAGTTAGATAATTCGAAGAGTTTTCAGGAAAGTCTTCAATCTTTGTTCTACTCCTACCAGAAACGTGGCAACAGTGTTCACAAAGAATGTTGGGTTTTGAGAAAATTCACATTTTTGTTTCACCTTTGCAAACGCTCTAGCAGCTAATTTATTTGAACGAACTGAGTCAAGCAAATAGCATTGATTAGACAATTTAAAGAGCTTTCAGGCAAGTCTTTAATTTTTCATCTACTCCTACCAGAAACGTGGTAACAGTGTTCGCAAAAAATTTAGGGTTTTGAGAAAAATCACATTTTTGTTTCAACTTTGCAAACGCTCCAGCGGCTAAACTGTTTCAACAAGTCAACCAAACAGAATTGGTTAGATAATTGAATCTTTAATTTTTCTGTTACTCCTACCAGAAACGTGGCAACAGTGTTCACAAAAAATTTTGGGTTTTGAGAAAATTCACATTTTTTTTTCACGGCTTAACTATTTGAATAAAGTGAGTCAACCAAACAGAATTGGTTGGATAATTTAATCTTTAATTTTTCTTCTACTCCTACCAGAAACGTGGCAACAGTGTTCGCAAAAAATTTAGGGTTTTGGTTTTCACATTTTTGTTTCACCTTTGCAAACGCCCCAGCGGCTAAACTGTTTCAACAAGGTGAGTCAACCAAACAGAATTGGTTAGATAATTGAATCTTTAATTTTTCTTCTACTCCTACCAGAAACGTGGCAACAGTATTCTCAAAAAATTTTGGGTTTTGAGAAAATTAACATTTTTGTTTCATATTTGCAAACGCTCTAGTGGCTAAACTATTTCAACGAGCTGAGTCAAACAAAAAGCATTGGTTAGACAATTTAAAGAGCTTTCAGGAGAGTCTTCAATCTTTCTTCAACTCCTTTCAAGAGCGTGGCAAAAGTGTTCACAAAAAATGTTGGGTTTTGACAAAAATCACATTTTTGGTTCACCTTTGCAAACGCTCTTGCAGCTTAATTATTTGAACGAGGTGAATCAGACGAACAATATTAGTTAGATAATTCGAAGAGTTTTCAGGAAAGTCTTCAATCTTTCTTCTACGCCTACCAGAAACGTGGCAACAGTGTTCACAAGGAATGTTGGGTTTTGAGAAAAAACACATTTTTGTTTCAACATCACAAACGCTCTAGTGGGTTAACTATTTGAACGAGCTTAGTCAAACAAAACGTAATGGTTAGATAATTTAAAGAGCTTTCAGGAAAGTATTCAATATTTTTTCTACCCCTACCAGGAGCGAGGCAAAAGTGTTCGCAATGAATGTTGGGTTTTGACAAAAATCACATTTTTGTTTCACATTTGCAAACGCTCTTGCAGCTTAATTATTTGAACGAGGTGAATCAAACGAACAATATTAATTAGATAATTCGAAGAGTTTTCAGGAAAGTCTTCAATCTTTCTTCTACTCCTACCAGAAACGTGGCAACAGTGTTCACAAGGAATGTTGGGTTTTGAGAAAATACACATTTTTGTTTCAACATCGCAAACGCTCTAGTGGGTTAACTATTTGAACGAGCTTAGTCAAACAAAAAGCAGTGGTTAGATAATTTAAAGAGTTTTCAGGAAAGTCTTAAATTTTTCTTCTACTCATACCAGAAACGTGGCAACAGTGTTCACAAGAAATGTTGGGTTTTGAGAAAATTCACATTTTTGTTTCACCTTTGCACACGCTCTAGCGGCTTAACTATTTAAACAAGGTGAGTCAAGCAAAAAGCGTTGGTTAGACAATTTAAAGAGCTTTCAGGAGAGTCTTCAATCTTTCTTCTACTCCTACCAGGAGCGTGGCAATAGTGTTCACAAAGAATGTTGGGTTTTGACAAAAATCACATTTTTGTTTCACTTTCGCAAACGCTCTAGCAGCTAAATTATTTGAACGAGGTGAATAAAACAAACAGTATTGGTTAGGTTATTCGAAGGGTTTTCAGGAAAGTCTTCAATCTTTCTACTACTCCTACCAGGAGCGTGGCAATAGTGTTCACAAAAAATGTTGGGTTTTGACAAAAATCACATTTTTGTTTCACCTTTGCAATTGCTCTAGCAGCTAAATTATTTGAACGAGGTGAATCAAACGAACAATATTAGTTAGATAATTCGAAGAGTTTTCAGGAAAATCTTCAATCTTTGTTCTACTCCTACCAGAAACGTGGCAACAGTGTTCACAAAGGATGTTGGGTTTTGAGAAAATTCACATTTTTGTTTCAACTTTTCAAATGCTCTAGCGGCTAAATTATTGAAACGAGGCGAACCAAACAAACAATATTAGTTAGATAATTTGAAGAGCTTTCAGGAAAGTCTTCAGTTTGTTTTTACTCCTACCAGAAACATGGCAACAGTGTTCGCAAAAATGTGGGGTTTTGATAAAAATCACATTTTTGTTTCAACTTTGCAAACGCTCTAGCGGCGAAATTATTTGAACGAGGTGAATCAAACAAACAGTATTGGTCAGGTTATTCGAAGGGTTTTCAGGAAAGTCTTCAATCTTTCTTCTGCTTTTACCAGAAACGTGGCAACTGTGTTCACAAAGAATGTTGGATATTGAGAAAATTCATTCAATTCCAACTTTGCAAACGCTCTAGTGGCTAAACTATTTGAACGAGCTGAGTCAAACAAAAAGCATTGGTTAGACAATTTAAGGAGCTTTCAGGAAAGTTTTCAATTTTTCTTCTACTCTTTTCAATGGCGTGGCAATAGTGTTCACAAAAATTTAGGGTTTTGAGAAAAATCACATTTTTGTTTCAACTTTGCAAACGATCTAGCGCCTAATTTATTGAAAAAGGTGAGTCAAATAAAAAGCACTGGTTAGATAATTAAAACAGCTTTCTAGAAAGTCTTCAATCTTTCTTCTACTCCTACCAGGAACGTGGTAATAGTGTTCACAAAAATGTTGAGTTTTGATAAAAATCACATTTTTGTTTCAAATTTGCATACGCTCTAGCAGCAAGCTATTTTAAAGAGGTGAGTAAATAAAAAGCACTGGTTAGATACGTTAAAGAGCTTTCAGGAAAGTGTTCAACTTTTCTTTTACTCCTACCAGGGGCGTGGCAATAGTGTTCACAAAAATGTAGGGTATTGAGAAAATTCACATTTTTGATTCAACTTTGCAAACGCTCTAGCGGCTAAACTATTTGAACAAGGTGAGTCAAACAAACAGAATTAGATAAATAATTTGAAGAGCTTTCAGGAAAGTCTTTAATTTTTCATCTACTTTTACCAGAAACGTGGCAACAGTGTTCACAAAGAATGTTGGGTTTTGAGAAAATTCACATTTTTGTTTCAACTTTGCAAACGCTCTAGCGGCGAAGTTATTTGAACGAGGTGAATCAAACAAACAATATTGGTTAGATTATTCGAAGGGTTTTCAGGAAAGTCTTCAATCTTTCTTCTGCTCCTACCAGAAACGTGGCAACAGTGTTCACAAAGAATGTTGGGTATTGAGAAAATTCACATTTTTTTCAACATTGCAAACGCTCTAGTGGGTTAACTATTTGAACGACCTTAGTCAAACAAGAAGCATTGGTTAGACAATTTAAAAAGCTTTCAGGAAAGTCTTTAATTTTTCTTCTTCTCCTACCAGGAGCGTGGCAATAGTGTTCACAAAAAATTTTGGGTTTTGATAAAAATCACATTTTTGTTTCACCTTTGCAAACGCTCTAGCAGCTAAATTATTTGAACGAGGTGAATCAAGCAAACAATATTAGTTAGATAATTCAAAGAGTTTTCAGGAAAGTGTTCAATCTTTTTTCTACTCTTACCAGGAACGTGGCAACAGTGTTCGCAAAAAATTTAGGGTTTTGAGAAAATTCACATTTTTGTTTCACCTTTGCAAACGCTCTAGCGGCTAAATTATTGAAACGAGGTGAATCAAGCGAACAAAATTAGTTAGATAATTCAAAGAGTTTTCAGGAAAGTGTTCAATCTTTTTTCTACTCTTACCAGGAACGTGGCAACAGTGTTCGCAAAAAATTTAGGGTTTTGAGAAAAATCACATATTTGTTTCAATTTTGCAAACGATCTAGCGGCTAAACTATTAAAAGAGGTGAGTCAAATAAAAAGCACGGGTTATATTATTCAAAGAGCTTTCAGGAAAGTCTTCGAACTTTCTTCTACTCCTATTAGAAACGTGGAAACAGTGTTCACAAAGAATGTTGGGTTTTGATAAAAATCACATTTTTGTTTCAACTTTGCATACGCTCTAGCGGCAAGCTATTTGAAAGACGTGAGTAAATAAATAGCACTGGTTAGATAATTTAAAGAGCTTTCAGGAAAGTGCTCAACTTTTCTTCTACTCCTACCAGGGGCGTGGCAATAGTGTTCACAAAAATGTAGGGTTTTGATAAAAATCACATTTTTGAATCAACTTTGCAAACGCTCTAGCGGCGAAGTTATTCGAACGAGGTGAATCAAACAAACAATATTGGTTAGATTATTCGAAGGGTTTTCAGGAAAGTCTTCAATCTTTCTTCTACTCCTACCAGAAACGTGGCGACAGTGTTCGCAAAAAATTTAGGGTTTTGGTTTTCACATTTTTGTTTCACCTTTGCAAACGCTCCAGCGGCTAAACTGTTTCAACAAGGTGAGTCAACCAAACAGAACTGGTTAGATAATTGAATCTTTAATTTTTCTTCTACTCCTAAGAGAAACGAGGCAACAGTGTTCGCAAAGAATGTTGGGTTTAGAGAAAATTCACATTTTTGTTTCACCTTTGCAAACGCTCTAGCGGTTAACTATTTGAACAAGGTAAGTCAAACAAAAAGCAGTGGTTAGACAATTTAAAGAGCTTTCAGGAGAGTCTTCAATCTTTCTTCTACTCCTACCAGGAGCGTGGCAACAGTGTTCACAATGAATGTTGGGTTTAGAGAAAATTCACATTTTTGTTTCAACTTTACAAACGCTCTAGCAGCTAAATTATTTGAACGAGGTGAATCAAACGAACAATATTAGTTAGATAATTCGAAGAGTTTTCAGGAAAGTGTTCAATCTTTTTTCTACTCTTACCAGACTTGTTAGACTATTCGAAGAGCTTTCAGGAAAGTGTTCAATCTGTTTTCTACTCTTACCAGAAACGTGGCAACAGTGTTCGCAAAAAATTTAGGGTTTTGAGAAAAATCACATTTTTGTTTCACCTTTGCAAACGCTCTAGCGGCTTAACTATTTGAACAAGGTAAGTCAAACAAAAAGCAGTGGTTAGACAATTTAAAGAGCTTTAAGGAGAGTCTTCAATCTTTCTTCTACTCCTACCAGGAGCGTGGCAATAGTGTTCACAAAAAATGTTGGGTTTTGACAAAAATCACATTTTTGTTTCACCTTTACAAACGCTCTAGCAGCTAAATTATTTGAACGAGGTGAATCAAACGAACAATGTTAGTTAGATAATTCGAAGAGTTTTCAGGAAAGTGTTCAATCTTTTTTCTACTCCTACCAGAAACGTGGCAACAGTGTTCGCAAAAAATTTAGGGTTTTGAGAAAAATCACACTTTTGTTTCAACTTTGCAAACGATCTAGCGGCTAAACTATTAAAAGAGGTGAGCCAAATAAAAAGCACTGGTTAGATAATTCAAAGAGCTATCAGGAAAGTCTTCGAACTTTCTTCTACTCCTATTAGAAACGTGGCAACAGTGTTCACAAAGAATGTTGGGTTTTGATAAAAATCACATTTTTGTTTCAACTTTGCAAATGCTCTAGCGGCAAGCTATTTGAAAGAGGTGAGTAAATAAATAGCACTGGTTAGATAATTTAAAGAGCTTTCAGGAAAAATCTCAACTTTTCTTCTACTCCTACCAGGGGCGTGGCAATAGTGTTCACAAAAATGTAGGGTTTTGATAAAAATCACATTTTTGAATCAACTTTGCAAACGCTCTATCGGCTAAACTATTTGAACGAGGTGAGTCAAACAAACAGAATTGGTTAGATAATTTAATCTTTAATTTTTCTTCTACTCCTACAAGGAGCGTGGCAATAGTATTCACAAAAAATGTTGGGTTTTGATAAAAATCACATTTTTGTTTCACCTTTGCAAACGCTCTAGCGGCGAAGTTATTTGAACGAGGTGAATCAAACAAAAAAAATTGGTTAGACTAATCGAAGGGTTTTCAGGAAAGTCTTCAATCTTTCTTCTGCTCCTACCAGAAACGTGGCAACAGTGTTCACAAAGAATGTTGGTATTGAGAAAATTCACTTTTTTTTCAACTTTTCAAACGCTCTAGTGGGTTATCTATTTGAACAAGGTGAGTCAACCAAACAGAATTGGTTAGATAATTTAATCCTTAATTTTTTCTACTCCTACCAGAAACGTGGCAACAGTGTTCGCAAAAAATTTAGGGTTTTGGTTTTTACATTTTTGTTTCACCTTTGCAAACGCTCCAGCGGCTAAACTGTTTCAACAAGGTGAGTCAACCAAACAGAATAGTTTAGATAATTGAATCTTTAATTTTTCTTCTACTCCTACCAGAAACGTTGCAACAGTGTTCACAAAAAATGTTGGGTTTTGAGAAAATTCACATTTTTGTTTCAGATTTGCAAACGCTCTAGTGGCTAAACTATTTCAACGAGCTGAGTCAAACAAAAAGCAGTGGTTAGATAATTTAAGGCGCTTTCAGGAAAGTCTTCAATCTTTCTTCTACCTCTACCAGGAGCATGGCAATAGTGTTCGCAAAAATTGTTGGGTTTTGATAAAAATCACATTTTTGTTTCACTTTTGCAAACGCTTTAGCAGCTAAATTATTTGAACGAGGTGAATCAAACAAACAATATTAGTTAGATAATACGAAGAGTTTTCAGGAAAGTCTTCAATTTTTCTTCTACTCCTAAAGGAAACGTGGCAACAATGTTCACAAAAAATGTTGGGTTTTGAGAAAATTCACATTTTTGTTTCACCTTCGCAAACGGTCTAGCGGCTTAACTATTTGAACAAGGTGAGTCAAGCAAAAAGCGTTGGTTAGACAATTTAAAGAGCTTTCAGCAGAGTCTTCAACCTTTCTTCTACTCCTACCAGGAACGTGGCAATAGTGTTCACAAAAAATGTTGGGTTTTGATAAAAATCACATTTTTGTTTCGCCTTTGCAAACGCTCTAGCGGCTAAACTATTTGAACGAGCTGAGTCAAACACACAGAATTGGATAGATAATTTGAAGAGCTTTCAGGAAGGTCTTTAATTTTTCATCTGCTCCTACTAGAAACGTGGCAACAGTGTTCACAAAGAATGTTGGGTTTTGAGAAAATTCGCATTTTTGTTTCATCTTTGCAAACGCTCTAGCGGCTAAATTATTGAAACGAGGTAAATAAAACAAACAGTATTGGTTAGATTATTCGAAGAGCTTTCAGAAAAGTTTTCAATCTTTTTTCTACTTTTACCAGAAACGTGGCAACAGTGTTCGCAAAAAATTTAGGGTTTTGAGAAAAATCACATTTTTTTTCAACTTTGCAAACTATCTAGCGGCTAAATTATTTAAACGAGGTGAATCAAGCAAACAGTATTGGTTAGATTATTCGAAGAGCTTTCAGAAAAGTGTTCAATCCTTTTTCTACTCTTACCAGAAACGTGGCAACAGTGTTCGCAAAAAATTTAGGGTTTTGAGAAAAATCACAATTTTGTTTCAACTTTGCAAACCATCTAGCGGCTAAACTATTGAAAGAGGTAAGTCAAATAAAAAGCACTAGTTAGATAATTAAAAGAGCTTTCAGGAAAGTCTTCAATCTTTCTTCTACTCCTACCAGAAGCGTGGCAATAGTGTTCACAAAGAATGTTGGGTATTGAGAAAACTCACATTTTTTTTTTCAACTTTGAAACGCTCTAGTGGGTTAACTATTTAAACGAGCTTAGTCAAGCAAAAAGCATTAGTTAGACAATTTAAAGAGCTTTCAGGAAAAACTTCAATCTTTCTTCTACTCCTACCAGCAGCGTGGCAATAGTGTTCACAAAAAATGTTGGGTTTTGATAAAAATCACATTTTTGTTTCATCTTTGCAAACGCTCCAGCGGCTAAACTATTTGAACAAGGTGAGTCAACCAAACAGAATTGGTTAGATAATTTAATATTTAATTTTTCTTCTACTCCTACCAGAAACGTGGCAACAGTGTTCGCAAAAAATTTAGGGTTTTGGTTTTCACATTTTTGTTTCACCTTTGCAAAAGCTCCAGCGGCTAAACTGTTTCAACAAGGTGAGTCAACCAAACGGAATTGGTTAAATAATTGAATCTTTAATTTTTCTCCTACTCCTACCAGAAACGTGGCAACAGTGTTCGCAAAAAATGTTGGGTTTTGAGAAAATTCACATTTTTGTTTCAAATTTGCAAACGATCTAGCGGCTAAACTATTGAACGAGCTAAGTCAAACAAAAAGCATTGGTTAGACAATTTAAAGAGCTTTCAGGAAAGTTTTCAATCTTTCTTCTATTTTTTTCAGGGGCGTGGCAATAGTGTTCACAAAAATTTAAAGTTTTGAGAAAAATCACATTTCAGTTTCAACTTTGCAAACGATCTAGCGGCAAAATTATTTAAACGAGGTGAATCAAGCAAACAGTATTGATTAGATTTTTCGAAGAGCTTTCAGGAAATTGTTCAATCTTTTTCTACTCCTACCAGAAACGTGGCAACAGTGTTCGCAAAAAATTTAGGGTTTTGAGAAAAATCACATTTTTGTTTCAACTTTGCAAACGCTCTAGCGGCTAAACTATTTGAACAAGGTGAGTCAGACAAACAGAATTGGATAGATAATTTGAAGAACTTTCAGGAAAGTCTTTAATTTTTCATCTACTTTTACCAGAAACGTGGCAACAGTGTTCACAAAGAATGTTGGGTTTTAAGAAAATTCGCATTTTTGTTTCAACTTTGCAAACGCTCTAGCGGCTATATTATTGAAACGAGATGAATGAAACAAACAGTATTGGTTAGAATATTCGAAGGGCTTTCAGGAAAGTCTTTAGTTTCTTTTTTACTCCTACCAGAAACATGGCAACAGTGTTCGCAAAAAATTAGGGTTTTGAGAAAAATCCCATTTTTGTTTCAACTTTTCAAACGCTCTAGCGGCGAAGTTATTTGAACGAGGTGAATCAGACAATCAGTATCGGTTAGATTATTCGAAGGGTTTTTAGGAAAGTCTTCAACCTTTCTTCTACTCCTACCAGAAACGTAGCATCAGTGTTCACAAAGAATGTTGGGTATTAAGAAAATTCACATTTTTTTTCAACATTGCAAACGCTCAAGTATGTTAACTATAAGACGACCTTAGTCAAACAAAAAGCATTGGATAGACAATTTAAAAAGCTTTCAGGAAAGTCATTAATCTTTCTTCTACTCCTACCAGGAGCGTGGCAATAGTGTTCACAAAAAATGTTGGGGTTTGAGAAAAATCACATTTTTGTTTCATCTTTGCAAACGCTCCAGCGGCTAAACTATTTGAACAAGGTGGGTCAACCAAACAGAATTGGTTAGATAATATAATCTTTAATTTTTCTTTTACTCCTACCAGAAACGTGGCAGCAGTGTTCGCCAAAAATTTAGGGTTTTGGTTTTCACATTTTTGTTTCACCTTTGCAAACGCTCCAGCGGCTAAACTGTTTCAACAAGGTGAGTCAACCAAACAGAATTGGTTAGATAATTGAATCTTTAATTTTTCTTCTACCTCTACCAGGAGCGTGGCAATAGTGTTCGCAAAAAATGTTGGGTTTTGATAAAAATCACATTTTTGTTTCAACTTTGCAAACGATCTAGCGGCTAAATTATTTGAACGAGGTGAATCAAACAAACAATTTTAGTTAGATAATTCGAAGAGTTTTCAGGAAAGTTTTTAATTTTTCTTCTACTCTTAAAGGAAACGTGGCAACAGTGTTTACAAAAAATGTATGGTTTTGAGAAAATTCACATTTTTGTTTCAACTTTGCAAACGCTCTAGTGGGTTAACGATATGAACGAGCTTAGTCAGGCAAAAAGCATTGGTTAGACAATTTAAAGAGCTTTCAGGAAAGTCTTCAATCTTTCTTATACTCCTACGAGGAGCGTGGCAATAGTCTTCAAAAAAAATGTTGGGTTTTGATAAAAATCACATTTTTGTTTCGCCTTTGCAAACGCTCAAGCAGCTAAATTATTTGATCGAGGTGAATCAAACGAACAATATTAGTTAGATAATTTGAAGAGTTTTCAGGAATGTCTTCCATCTTTCTTCTACTGCTACTAGAAACGTGGCAACAGTGTTTACAAAGAATGTTGGGTTTTGAGAAAAGCCACATTTTTGTTTCAACTTTGCAAACGCTCAAGCAGCTAAATTATTTGAACGAGGTGAATCAAACGAACAATATTAGTTAGATAATTTGAAGAGTTTTCAGGAATGTCTTCCATCTTTCTTCTACTCCTACTAGAAACGTGGCAATAGTGTTCACAAAGAATGTTGGGTTTTGATAAAAATCACATTTTTGTTTCGCCTTTGCAAACGCTCAAGCAGCTATATTATTTGAACAAGGTGAATCAAACGAACAATATTAGTTAGATAATTTGAAGAGTTTTCAGGAATGTCTTCCATCTATCTTCTACTCCTACTAGAAACGTGGCAATAGTGTTCACAAAGAATGTTGGGTTTTGATAAAAATCACATTTTTGTTTCGCCTTTGCAAACGCTCAAGCAGCTAAATTATTTGAACGAGGTGAATCAAACGAACAATATTAGTTAGATAATTCGAAAAGTTTTCAGGAAAGTCTTCAATCTTTCCTCTACTCCTACCAGAAACGTGGCAACAGTGTTCGCAAAAAATTTAGGGTTTTGAGAAAATTCACATTTTTGTTTCACCTTTGCAAACGCTCCAGCGGCTAAACTGTTTCAACAAGGTGAGTCAACCAAACAGAATTGGTTAGATAATTGAATCTTTAATTTTTCTTTTACTCCTACCAGAAACGCGGCAACAGTGTTCACAAAAAATGTTGGGTTTTGAGAAAATTCACATTTTTGTTTCAGATTTGCAAACGCTCTGGTGGCTAAACTATTTCAACAAGAAGAGTCAAACAAAAAGCATTGGTTTGACAATTTAAAGAGCTTTCAGGAGAGTCTTCAATCTTTCTTCTACTCCTACCAGGAGCGTGGCTATAGTGTTCACAAAGTATGTTGGGTTTTGACAAAAATCACATTTGTGTTTCACCTTTGCAAACGCTCTAGCAGCTAAATTATTTGTACGAGGTAAATCAAACGAACAATATCAGTTAGATAATTTAAAGAGCTTTCAGGAAAGTCTTCAATCTTTCTTATACTCCTACGAGGAGCGTGGCAATAGTGTTCAAAAAAAATGTTGGGTTTTGATAAAAATCACATTTTTGTTTCACCTTTGCAAACGCTCTAGCAGCTAAATTATTTGAACGAGGTGAATCAAACGACCAATATTAGTTAGATAATTCGAAAAGTTTTCAGGAAAGTCTTCAATCTTTCCTCTACTCCTACCAGAAACGTGGCAACAGTGTTCGCAAAAAATTTAGGGTTTTGAGAAAATTCACATTTTTGTTTCACCTTTGCAAACGCTCCAGCGGCTAAACTGTTTCAACAAGGTGAGTCAACCAAATAGAATTGGTTAGATAATTGAATCTTTAATTTTTCTTTTACTCCTACCAGAAACGCGGCAACAGTGTTCACAAAAAATGTTGGGTTTTGAGAAAATTCACATTTTTGTTTCAGATTTGCAAACGCTCTGGTGGCTAAACTATTTCAACAAGAAGAGTCAAACAAAAAGCATTGGTTTGACAATTTAAAGAGCTTTCAGGAGAGTCTTCAATCTTTCTTCTACTCCTACCAGGAGCGTGGCTATAGTGTTCACAAAGTATGTTGGGTTTTGACAAAAATCATATTTGTGTTTCACCTTTGCAAACGCTCTAGCAGCTAAATTATTTGTACGAGGTAAATCAAACGAACAATATCAGTTAGATAATTCGAAGAGTTTTCAGGAAAGTCTTCAATCTTTCTTCTACTCCTACCAGAAACGTTGCAACAGTGTTCACAAGAAATGTTGGGTTTTGAGAAAATTCACATTTTTGTTTCACTTTTGCACACGCTCTAGCGGCTTAACTGTTTAAACAAGGTGAGTCAAGCAAAAAGCATTGGTTAGACAATTTAAAGAGCTTTCAGGAGAGTCTTCAATCTTTCTTATACTCCTACCGGGAACGTGGCAATAGTGTTCAAAAAAAATGTTGGGTTTTGATAAAAATCACATTTTTGTTTCACCTTTGCAAACGCTCTAGCAGCTAAATTAGTTGAACGAGGTGAATCAAACGAACAATATTAGTTAGATAATTCGAAGAGTTTTCAGGAAAGTCTTCAATCTTTCTTCTACTCCTACCAGAAACGTGGCAACAGTGTTCACAAAGAATGTTGGGTTTTGAGAAAATTCACATATTTATTTCAACTTTGCAAACGCTCTATTGGGTTAACTATTTGAACGAGCTTAGTCAAACAAAAAGCATTGCTTAGACAATTTAAAGAGCTTTCAGGAAAGTCTTCAATCTTTCTTCTACTCTTTTCAGGGGCGTGGCAATAGTATTCACAAAAATTTAGGGTTTTGAGAAAAATCACATTTTTGTTTCAACTTTGCAAACGCTCTAGCGGCTAAACTATTTGAACGAGCTGAGTCAAACAAAAATCATTGGTTAGACAATTTAAAGAGCTTTCAGGAAAGTTTTCAACCTTTCACCTACTCTTTTCAGGGGAGTGGCAATAGTGTTCACAAAAATTTAGGGTTTTGAGAAAAATCACATTTTTGTTTCAACTTTGCAAACGCTCTAGCGGCTAAACTATTAGAACAAGGTGAGTCAAACAAAAAGCATTGGTTAGACAATTTAAAGAGCTTTGAGGAGAGTCTTCAATCGTTGTTCTACTTCTACCAGGAGCGTGGCAATAGTGTTCACAAAAAATGTTGGGTTTTGACAAAAATCACATTTTTGTTTCACCTTTGCAAACGCTCTAGCGGCTAAATTAATGAAACGAGGCGAACTAAACAAACAATATTAGTTAGATAATTTGAAGAGCTTTCAGGAAAGTCTTCAGTTTTTTTTTTACTCCTACCAGAAACGTGGCAACCGTGTTCACAAAGAATGTTGGGTTTTGAGAAAATTCACATTTTTGTTTCAACATTGCAAATGCTCTAGCGGCTAAATTTATGAAACGAGGCGAACTAAACAAACAATATTAGTTAGATAATTTGAAGAACTTTCAGGAAAGTCTTCAGTTTTTTTTTTACTCCTACCAGAAACATGGCAACAGTGTTCGCAAAAATGTGGGGTTTTGATAAAAATCACATTTTGGTTTCAACTTTGCAAACTCTCTAGCGGCGAAATTATTTGAACGAGGTGAAACAAACAAACAGTATTGGTTAGATTATTCGAAGGGTTTTCAAGAAAGTCTTCAATCTTTCTTCTGCTCCTACCAGAAACGTGGCAACAGTGTTCACAAAGAATGTTGGATATTGAAAAAATTCACATTTTTTTTTCAACTTTGCAAACGCTCTAGTGGGTTAACTATTTGAACGAGCTTAGTCAAACAAAAAGCATTGGTTAGACAATTTAAAGATCTTTCAGGAAAAACTTCAATCTTTCTTCTACTCCTACCAGCAGCGTGGCAATAGTTTTCACAAAAAATGTTGGGTTTTGATAAAAATCACATTTGTGTTTCATCTTTGCAAACGCTCCAGCGGCTAAACTATTTGAACAAGGTGAGTCCACCAATTAGAATTGGTGAGAATATTCGAAGAGCTTTCAGGAACGTCTTCAGTTTTTGTTTTACTCCTCCCAGAAACGTGGCAACAGTGTACGCAAAAAATTTAGGGTTTTGAGGAAAATCCCATTTTTGTTTCAACTTTGCAAACGCTCTAGCGACGAAGTTATTTAAACGAGGTGAATCAAGCAAACAGTTTTGGTTAAATTATTCGAAGGGTTTTCAGGAAAGTTTTCAATCTTTTTTCTGCTTCTACCAGAAACGTGGCAACAGTGTTCACAAAGAATGTTGGATATTGAGAAAATTCACATTTTTTTTCAACTTTGCAAACGCTCTA
Organism: Bactrocera zonata; assembly: GCA_037783105.1. NCBI lineage: Eukaryota > Metazoa > Arthropoda > Insecta > Diptera > Tephritidae > Bactrocera > Bactrocera zonata. The sequence continues at coordinate 40,168 of JBAWJQ010003910.1, forward strand.
GTGGCTAAACTATTTGAACGAACTGAGTCAAACAAAAAGCATTGGTTAGACAATTTCAAGAGCTTTCAGGAAAGTTTTCAATCTTTCTTCTACTCTTTTCAGGGGAGTGGCAATAGTGTTCACAAAAATTTAGGGTTTTGAGAAAAATCACATTTTTGTTTCAACTTTGCAAACGCTCTAGCGGCTAAATTATTTAAACGAGGTGAATCAAGCAAACATTTTTGTTTAGACTATTCGAAGAGCTTTCAGGAAAGTGTTCAATCTGTTTTCTACTCTTACCAGAAACGTGGCAACAGTGTTCGCAAAAAATTTAGGGTTTTGAGAAAAATCACATTTTTGTTTCAAATATGCAAACGATCTAGCGCCTAAATTATTGAAAAAGGTGAGTCAAATAAAAAGCACTGGTTAGATAATTAAAACAGCTTTCAGGAAAGTCTTCAATCTTTCTTTTACTCCTACCAGGGGCGTGGCAATAGTGTTCACAAAAAATGTTGGGTTTTGATAAAAATCACATTTGTGTTTCATCTTTGCAAACGCTCTAGCGGCTAAACTATTTGAACAAGGTGAGTCAAACAAACAGAATTTGATAGATAATTTGAAGAGCTTTCAGGAAAGTCTTTAATTTTCCATCTACTTTTACCAGAAACGTGGCAAGAGTGTTCACAAAGAATGTTGGGTTTTGAGAAAATTCACATTTTTGTTTCAACTTTGCAAACGCTCTAGCGGCTATATTATTGAAACGAGGAGATCGAAACAAACAGTATTGGTGAGATTATTCGAAGAGCTTTCAGGAAAGTCTTCTGTTTTTATTTTTACTCCTACCAGAGACATGGCAAAAGTGTTCGCAAAAAATGTTGGGTTTTGAGAAAATTCACATTTTTGTTTCAGATTTGCAAACGCTCTATTGGCTAAACTATTTCAACAAGAAGAGTCAAACATAAAGCATTGGTTAGACAATTTAAAGAGCTTTCAGGAGAGTCTTCAATCTTTCTTCTACTCCTACCAGGAGCGTGGCAATTGTGTTCACAAAGAATGTTGGGTTTTGAGAAAATTCGCATTTTTGTTTCATCTTTGCAAACGCTCTAGCGGCTAAATTATTGAAACGAGGTAAATAAAACAAACAGTATTGGTTAGATTATTCGAAGAGCTTTCAGAAAAGTGTTCAATCTTTTCGAGAAAAATCACATTTTTGTTTCAACTTTGCAAACGCTCTAGCGGCGAAGTTTTTTGAACGAGGTGAATCAAACAAACAGTATTGGTTAGGTTATTCGAAAAACTTTCAGGAAAGTCTTCAATCTTTTTCTACTCCTACCAGAAACGTATCAACAGTGTTCGCAAAAAATTTTGGGTTTTTAGAAAGTTCACATTTTTATTTCAGATTTGCCAACGCTCTAGTGGCTAAACTATATAAACGAGCTTAGTCAAACAAAAAGCATTGGTTAGACAATTTAAAGAGCTTTCAGGAAAGTCTTCAATCTTTCTTCTATTTCTTTTCAGGGGCGTGGCAACAGTGTTCACAAAAATTTAGGGTTTTGCGAAAAATCACATTTTTGTTTCAACTTTGCAAACGATCTAGCGGCTAAACTATTGAAACGAGGTGAATAAAACAAACAGTATTGGTGAGAATATTCGAAGAGCTTTCAGGAAAGTGTTCAATCTTTTCGAGAAAAATCACATTTTTGTTTCATCTTTGCAAACGCTCCAGCGGCTAAACTATTTGAACAAGGTGAGTCAACCAAACAGAATTGGTTAGATAATTAAATCTTTAATTTTTCTTTTACTCCTACCAGAAACGCGGCAACAGTGTTCACAAAAAATGTTGGGTTTTGAGAAAATTCACATTTTTGTTTCAGATTTGCAACCGCTCTAGTGGCTAAACTATTTCAACGAGCTGAGTCAAACAAAAAGCAGTGGTTAGATAATTTAAGGCGCTTTCAGGAAAGTCTTCAATCTTTCTTCTACTCTTTTCAGGGGCGTGGCAATAGTATTCACAAAAATTTAGGGTTTTGAGAAAAATCACATTTTTGTTTCAACTTTGCAAACGCTCTAGCGGCTAAACTATTTGAACGAGCTGAGTCAAACAAAAAGCATTGGTTAGACAATTTAAAGAGCTTTCAGGAAAGTTTTCAACCTTTCACCTACTCTTTTCAGGGGAGTGGCAATAGTGTTCACAAAAATTTAGGGTTTTGAGAAAAATCACATTTTTATTTCAACTTTGCAAACGCTCTAGCGGCTAAACTATTAGAACAAGGTGAGTCAAACAAAAAGCATTGGTTAGACAATTTAAAGAGCTTTGAGGAGAGTCTTCAATCTTTGTTCTACTTCTACCAGGAGCGTGGCAATAGTGTTCACAAAAAATGTTGGGTTTTGACAAAAATCACATTTTTGTTTCACCTTTGCAAACGCTCTAGCAGCTAAATTATTTGAACGAGGTGAATCAAACGAACAATATTAGTTAGATAATTCGAAGAGTTTTCAGGAAAGTCTTCAATCTTTCTTCTACTCCTACCAGAAACGTGGCAACCGTGTTCACAAAGAATGTTGGGCTTTGAGAAAATTCACATTTTTGTTTCAACATTGCAAATGCTCTAGCGGCTAAATTAATGAAACGAGGCGAACTAAACAAACAATATTAGTTAGATAATTTGAAGAGCTTTCAGGAAAGTCTTCAGTTTTTTTTTTTTACTCCTACCAGAAACATGGCAACAGTGTTCGCAAAAATGTGGGGTTTTGATAAAAATCACATTTTTGTTTCAACTTTGCAAACGCTCTAGCGGCGAAATTATTTGAACGAGGTGAATCAAACAAACAGTATTGGTTAGGTTATTCGAAGGGCTTTCAGGAAAGTCTTCAATCTTTCTTCTGCTCCTGCCAGAAACGTGGCAACTGTGTTCACAAAGAATGTTGGATATTGAAAAAATTCACATTTTTTTTTCAACTTTGCAAACGCTCTAGTGGGTTAACTATTTGAACGAGCTTAGTCAAACAAAAAGCATTGGTTAGACAATTTAAAGAGCTTTCAGGAAAAACTTCAATCTATCTTCTACTCTTTTCAGGGGAGTGGCAATAGTGTTCACAAAAATTTAGGGTTTTGAGAAAAATCACATTTTTGTTTCAACTTTGCAAACGCTCTAGCGGCTAAATTATTTAAAAGAGGTGAATCAAGCAAACATTTTTGTTTAGACTATTCGAAGAGCTTTCAGGAAAGTGTTCAATCTGTTTTCTACTCTTACCAGAAACGTGGCAACAGTGTTCGCAAAAAATTTAGGGTTTTGAGAAAAATCACATTTTTGTTTCAACTTTGCAAACGATCTAGCGTCTAAATTATTGAAAAAGGTGAGTCAAATAAAAAGCACTGGTTAGATAATTAAAACAGCTTTCAGGAAAGTCTTCAATCTTTCTTTTACTCCTACCAGGGGCGTGGCAATAGTGTTCACAAAAAATGTTGGGTTTTGATAAAAATCACATTTGTGTTTCATCATTGCAAACGCTCTAGCGGCTAAACTGTTTCAACAAGGTGGGTCAACCAAACAGAATTGGTTAGATAATTTAATCTTTAATTTTTCCTCTACTCCTACCAGAAACGTGGCAACAGTGTTCGCAAAAAATTTAAGGTTTTGGTTTTCACATTTTTGTTTCACCTTTGCAAACGCTCCAGCGGCTAAACTGTTTCAACAAGGTGAGTCAACCAAACAGAATTGGTTAGATAATTGAATCTTTAATTTTTCTTCTACTCCTACCAGAAACGTGGCAACAGTGTTCACAAAAAATGTTGGGTTTTGAGAAAATTCACATTTATGTTTCAGATTTGCAAACGCTCTAGTGGCTAAACTATTTGAACAAGGCAAGTCAAACAAAAAGTAGTGGTTAGACAATTTAAAGAGCTTTCAAGAGAGTCTTCAATCTTTCTTGTACTCCTCTCAGGAGCGTGGTAATAGTGTTCACAAAAAATGTTGGGTTTTGACAAAAATCACATTTTTGTTTCACCTTTGCAAACGCTCTAGCAGCTAAATTATTTGTACGAGGTGAATCAAACGAACAATATTAGTTAGATAATTCGAAGAGTTTTCAGGAAAGTCTTCAGTCTTTCTTCTACTCCTACCAGAAACGTGGCAACAGTGTTCACAAGAAATGTTGGGTTTTGAGAAAATTCACATTTTTGTTTCACCTTTGCAAACGCTCTAGCGGCTAAACTATTTAAACAAGGTGAGTCAAGCAAAAAGCTTTGGTTAGACAATTTAAAGAGCTTTCAGGAGAGTCTTCAATCTATCTTCTACTCCTACCAGGAGCGTGGCAATAGTGTTCACAAAAAATGTTGAATTTTGAGAAAATTCACATTTTGGTTCAGATTTGCAAACGCTCTAGTGGCTAAACTATTTCAACGAGCTGAGTCAAACAAAGCAGTGGTTAGATAGTTTAAGGAGCTTTCAGGAAAGTCTTCAATCTTTCTTCTACCCCTACCAGGAGCGTGGAAATAGTGTTCGCAAAAATTGTTGGGTTTTGATAAAAATCACATTTTTGTTTCAACTTTGCAAACGCTTCAGCAGCTAAATTATTTGAACGAGGTGAATCAAGCAAACACTATTAGTTAGATAATTCGAAGAGTTTTCAGCAAATACTTTAATTTTTCTTCTGCTCCTAAAGGAAACGTGGCAACAGTGTTCACAAAAAATGTTGGGTTTTGAGAAAATTCACATTTTTGTTTCACCTTTGCAAACGCTCTAGCGGCTTAACTATTTGAACAAGGTGAGTCAAGCAAAAAGCGTTGGTTAGACAATTTAAAGAGCTTTCAGGAGAGTCTTCAATCTTTCTTCTACTCCTGCCAGGAGCGTGGCAATAGTGTTCGCAAAAATTGTTGGGTTTTGATAAAAATCACATTTTTGTTTCGCCTTTGCAAACGCTCTAGTAGCTAAATTATTTGAACGAGGTGAATCAAACGAGCAATATTAGTTAGATAATTCGAAGAGTTTTCAGGAAAGTCTTTAATTTTTCTTCTGCTCCTAAAGGAAACGTGGCAACAGTGTTCACAAAAAATGTTGGGTTTTGAGAAAACTCACATTTTTGTTTCACCTTTGCAAACGCTCAAGCGGCTTAACTATTTGAACAAGGTGAGTCAAGCAAAAAGCGTTGGTTAGACAATTTAAAGAGCTTTCAGGAGAGTCTTCAATCTTTCTTCTACTCCAACTAGAAACGTGGCAACAGTGTCCAGAAATAATGTTGGGTTTTGAGAAAATTCACATTTTTGTTTCAACTTTTCAAACGCTCTATTGGGTTAACTATTTGAACGAGCTTAGTCAAACAAAAAGCATTGGTTAGATAACTTAAAGGGCTTTCAGGAAAGTCTTCAATCTTTCTTCTACTCTTTTCAGGGGCGTGGCAATAGTATTCACAAAAATTTAGGGTTTTGATAAAAATCACATTTTTGTTTCAACTTTGCAAACGCTCCAGCGGCTAAACTATTTGCACGAGGTGAGTCAAACAAACAGAATTATATAGATAATTTAAAGAGCTTTCAGGAAAGTCTTTAATTTTTAATCTACTTCTACCAGAAACGTGGCAACAGTGATCGCAAAAAATTTAGGGTTTTGGTTTTCACATTTTTGATTCACCTTTGCAAACGCTCCAGCGGCTAAACTGTTTAACAAGGTGAGTCAACCAAACAGAATTGGTTATATAATTGAATCTTGAATTTTTCTTCTACTCCTACCAGAAACGTGGCAAAAGTGTTCACAAAAAATGTTAGGTTTTGATAAAAATTACATTTTTGTTTCAACTTTGCAAACGCTCTAGCGGCAAGCTATTTGAAAGAGGTGAAAAAGTAAAAAGCACTGGTTAGATAATTTAAAGAGCTTTCAGGAAAGTCTTCAATCTTTCTTCTACTCCTTTCAGGGGCGTGGCAATAGTGTTCACAAAAATGTAGGGTTTTGATAAAAATCACATTTTTGTTTCAACTTTGCAAACGCTCAAGCGGCTAAACTATTTGCACGAGGTGAGTCAAACAAACAGAATTATATAGATAATTTGAAGAGCTTTCAGGAAAGTCTTTAATTTTTCATCTACTTCTACCAGAAACGTGGCAACAGTGTTCACAAAGAATGTTGGTTTTTGAGAAAATTCCCATTTTTGTTTCAACTTTGCAAACGCTCCAGCGGCTAAACTGTTTCAACAAGGTGAGTCAACCAAACAAAATTGGTTAGATAATTGAATTTTTAAGTTTTCTTCTACTCCTACCAGGAGCGTGGCAACAGTGTTCACAAAAAATATTGGATTTTGAGAAAATTCACATTTTAGTTTCAGATTTGCAAACGCCCTAGTGGCTAAACTCGAGCTGAGTCAAACAAAAAACAGTGGTTAGATAATTTAAGGAGCTTTCAGGAAAGTCTTCAATCTTTCTTCTACCCCTACCAGGAGCGTGGCAATAGTGTTCGCAAAAATTGTTGGGTTTTGATAAAAATCACATTTTTGTTTCACCTTTGCAAACGCTTTAGTAGCTAAATTATTTGAACGAGGTGAATCAAACAACCAATATTAGTTAGATAATTCGAAGAGTTTTCAGGAAAGTCTTTAATTTTTCTTCTGCTCCTAAAGGAAACGTGGCAACAGTGTTCACAAAAAATGTTGGGTTTTGAGAAAACTCACATTTTTGTTTCACCTTTGCAAACGCTCAAGCGGCTTAACTATTTGAACAAGGTGAGTCAAGCAAAAAGCGTTGGTTAGACAATTTAAAGAGCTTTCAGGAGAGTCTTCAATCTTTCTTCTACTCCTACCAGGAGCGTGGCAATAGTGTTCACAAAAAATGTTGGGTTTTGACAAAAATCACATTTTTGTTTCACCTTTGCAAACGCTCTAGCAGCTAAATTATTTGAACTAGGTGATTCAAACGAGCAATATTAGTTAGATAATTCGAAGAGTTTTCAGGAATGTCTTCCAACTTTCTTCTACTCCTACTAGAAACGTGGCAACAGTGTTCAAAAAGAATGTTGGGTTTTGAGAAAATTCACATTTTTGTTTCACCTTTGCAAACGCTCCAGCGGCTAAACTGTTTCAACAAGGTGAGTCAACCAAACAGAATTGGTTAGATAATTGAATTTTTAATTTTTCTTCTACTCCTACCAGGAGCGTGGCAACAGTGTTCACAAAAAATGTTGGATTTTGAGAAAATTCACATTTTTGTTTCAGATTTGCAAACGCTCTAGTGGCTAAACTATTTAAACAAGGCGAGTAAAGCAAAAAGCAATGGTTAGATAATTTAAAGAGCTTTCAGGAAAGTCTTCAATTTTTCTTCTACCCTACCAGGAGCGAGGCAATAGTGTTCGCAAAAATGGTTGGGTTTTGATAAAAATCACATTTTTGTTTCACTTTTGCAAACGCTTCAGCAGCTAAATTATTTTAACGAGGTGAATCAAACAACCAATATTAGTTAGATAATTCGAAGAGTTTTCAGGAAAGTCTTTAATTTTTCTTCTGCTCCTAAAGGAAACGTGGCAACAGTGTTCACAAAAAATGTTGGGTTTTGAGAAAATTCACATTTTTGTTTCAGATTTGCAAACGCTCTAGTGGCTAAACTATTTCAAGAAGCTAAGTCAAGCAAAAAGCATTAGTTAGACAATTTAAAGAGCTTTCAGGAGAGTCTTCAATCTTTCTTCCACTCCTACCAGGAGCGTGGCAATAGTGTTCACAAAAAATGTAGGGTTTTGACAAAAATCACATTTTTTTTTCACCTTTGCAAACGCTCTAGCAGCTTAATTATTTGTACGAGGTGAATCAAACGAACAATATTAGTTAGATATTTCGAAGAGTTTTCAGGAAAGTCTTCAAACTTTCTTCTACTCGTACCAGAAACGTGGCAACAGTGTTCACAAGAAATGTTGGGTTTTGAGAAAATTCACATTTTTGTTTCACCTTTGCAAACGCTCTAGCGGCTTAACTATTTAAACAAGGTGAGTCAAGCAAAAAGCATTGGTTAGACAATTTAAAGAGCTTTCAGGAGAGTATTCAATCTTTCTTCTACTCCTACCAGGAGCGTGGCAACAGTGTTCACAAAAAATGTTGGATTTTGAGAAAATTCACATTTTTGTTTCAGATTTGCAAACGCTCAAGTGGCTTAACTATTTCAACGAGCTGAGTCAAACAAAAAGCAGTGGTTAGACAATTTAAAGAGCTTTCAGGAAAGTCTTCAATCTTTCTTCTACTCCTACCAGGAGCGTGGCAACAGTGTTCACAAAAAATGTTGGATTTTGAGAAAAATCACATTTTTGCGTTAACTTTGCAAACGCTCTAGCGGTTAAACTATTTGAACGAGGTGAGTCAAACATAAATCATTGGTTAGATAATTTGTAGTGCTTTCAGGAAAGCCTTCAATCATTCTTCTACTGTTACCAGGAATGTGGCAATAGTGTTCACGAAAAACGTAGGTTTTTGAGAAAAATCACATTTTTGCGTTAACTTTGCAAACGCTCTAGCGGCTAAACTATTTGAACGAGGTGGGTCAAACAAACAGAATTGGTTAGATAATTGAATCTTTAATTTTGCCTCTACTCCTACCAGAAACGTGGCAACAGTGTTCGCCAAAATTTTAGGGTTTTGGTTTTCACATTTTTGTTTCACCTTTGCAAACACTCCAGCGGCTAAACTGTTTCAACAAGGTGAGTCAACCAAACAGAATTGGTTAGATAATTGAATCTTTAATTTTTCTTCTACTCCTACCAGAAACGTGGCAACAGTGTTCACAAAAAAAAATGTTGGGTTTTGATAAAAATCACATTTTTGTTTCACCTTTGCAAACGCTCTAGCGGCTAAACTATTTGAACGAGGTGGGTCAAACAAACAGAATTGGTTAGATAATTGAATCTTTAATTTTTCGTCTACTCCTACCAGAAAAGTGGCAACAGTGTTCACAAAGAATGTTGGGTTTTGAGAAATTTCACATTTTTGTTTCAACTTTGCAAACGCTCTAGCGGCTAAACTATTTGAACGAGGTGAGCCAAACAAACAGAATAGGATAGATAATTTGAAGAGCCTTCAGGAAAGTCTTTAATTTTTCATCTACTCCTACCAGAAAAGTGGCAACAGTGTTCACAAAGAATGTTGGGTTTTGAGAAAATTCACATTTTTGTTTCAACTTTGCAAACGCTCTAGCGGCTAAACTGTTTGAACAAGGTGAGTCAACCAAACAGAATTGGTTGGATAATTGAATCTTTAATATTTCTTCTACTCCTACCAGAAACGTGGCAACAGTGTTCGCCAAAATTTTAGGGTTTTGGTTTTCACATTTTTGTTTCACCTTTGCAAACACTCCAGCGGCTAAACTGTTTCAACAAGGTGAGTCAACCAAACAGAATTGGTTAGATAATTGAATTTTTAATTTTTCTTCTACTCTTACCAGGAGCGTGGCAACAGTGTTCACAAAAAATGTTGGATTTTGAGAAAATTCACATTTTTGTTTCAGATTTGCAAACGCTCAAGTGGCTTAACTATTTCAACGAGCTGAGTCAAACAAAAAGCAGTGGTTAGACAATTTAAAGAGCTTTCAGGAAAGTCTTCAATCTTTCTTCTACCCCTACCAGAAACGTGGCAATAGTGTTCGCAAAAATTGTTGGGTTTTGATAAAAATCACAATTTTGTTTCACCTTTGCAAACGCTTCAGCAGCTAAATTATTTGAACGAGGTGAATTAAACAAACAATATTGGTTAGATAATTCGAAGAGTTTTCAGGAATGTCTTCCATCTTCCTTCTACTCCTACTAGAAACGTGGCAACAGTGTTCACAAAGAATGTTAGGTTTTGAGAAAATTCACATTTTTGTTTCAACTTTGCAAACGCTGTAGTGGGTTAACTATTTGAACGAGCTTAGTCAAACAAAAAGCATTGGTTAGACAATTTTAAGAGCTTTCAGGAAAGTCATCAACCTTGCTTCTACTATTTGCAGGGGCGTGGCAATAGTATTCACAAAAATTTAGGGTTTTGAGAAAAATCACAATTTGGTTTCAATTTTGCAAACGCTCTAGCGGCTAAACTATTTTAACGAGGTGGGTCAAACAAACAGAATTGGTTAGATAATTTAATCTTTAATTTTGATTCTACTCCTATCAGAAACGTAGCAACAGCGTTCGCAAAAAATTTAGGGTTTTGAGAAAATTCACATTTTTGTTTCAACTTTGCAAACGCTCTAGCGGATAAACTATTTGAACGAGGTAAATCAAGCAAATAGTATTGGTTAGATTATTCGAAGAGCTTTCAGGAAAGTGTTCAATCTTTTTTCTACTAATACCAGGAACGTGGCAACAGTGTTCGCAAAAAATTTAGGACTTTGAGAAAAATCACATTTTTGTCCCAACTTTGCAAACGGTCTAGCGGCAAGCTATTTGAAAGAGGTGAGTCAAATAAAAAGCACTGGTTAAATAATTAAAAGAGCTTTCAGGAAAGTCTTCAATCTTTTTTCTACTCCTACCAGGAACGTGGTAATAGTGTTCACAAAAAATTTTGGGTTTTGATAAAAATCACATTTTTGTTTCAACTTTGCAAACGCTCTATAAACTAAACTATTTGAACGAGGTGGGTAAACAACCAGAATTAATTAGATAATTTAATCTTTAATTTTGATTCTACTCCTACCAGAAACGTAGCAACAGTGTTCGCAAAAAATTTAGGGTTTTGAGAAAATTCACATTTTTGTTTCAACTTTGCAAACGCTCTAGCGGCTAAACTATTTGAACGAGGTGAATCAAGCAAACAGTATTGGTTAGATTATTTGAAGAGCTTTCAGGAAAGTGTTCAACTTTTCTTCTACTCCTACCAGGGGCGTGGCGTTAGTGTTCACAAAAATGTTGGATTTTGAGAAAAATCACATTTTTGATTCAACTTTGCAAACGCTCCAGCGGCTAAACTATTGAAAGAGGGGAGTCAAATAAAAAGCACTGGTTAGATAATTAAAAGAGCTTTCAGGAAAGTCTTCAATCTTTCTTCTACTCTAAACAAGAACGTGGTAATAGTGTTCACAAAAATTGTTGGGTTTTGATAAAAATCACATTTTTGTTTCAACTTTCCAACCGCTCTAGCGGCTAAACTATTTGAATGAGGTGAGTCAAGCAAACAGTATTGGTTAGATTATTCGAAGAGCTGTCAGGAAAGTGTTCAATCTTTTTTCTACTCCTACCAGGAACGTGGCAACAGTGTTCAAAAGGAATGTTGGGTTTTGAGAAAATTCACATTTTTGTTTCAACTTTGCAAACGCTCTAGCGGCTAAACTATTTGAACGAGGTGAGTCAAAAAAACAGAATTGGATAGATAATTTGAAGAGCTTTCAGGAAAGTCTTTAGTTTTTCATCTACTATTACCAGAAACGCGGCAACAGTGTTCACAAAGGATGTTAGGTTTTGATAAAATTCACATTTTTGTTTCAACTTTGCAAACGCTCTAGCGGCTAAATTATTGAAACGAGGTGAATAAGACAAACAGTATTGGTGAGATTATTCAAAGAGCTTTCAGGAAAGTCTTCAGTTTTTTTTTTGCTCCTACCAGAAACGTGGCAACAGTGTTCGCAAAAAATTTAAGGTTTTGAGAAAAATCCCATTTTTGTTTCAACATTGCAAACGCTCTAGCGGCGAAGAAATTTAAATGAGGTGAATTAAACAAACAGTATTGGTTAGATTATTCGAAAAACTTTCAGGAAAGTCTACAATCTTTTTCTACTCCCACCAAAAACGTGGCAACAGTGTTCGCAAAATATTTTGGGTTTTGAGAAAATTCACATTTTTGTTTCACCTTTGCAAACGCTCTAGCGGCTAAACTATTTGAACGAGGTGAGTCAAAAAAACAGAATTGGATAGATAATTTGAAGAGCTTTCAGGAAAGTCTTTAGTTTTTCATCTACTATTACCAGAAACGTGGCAACAGTGTTCACAAAGAATGTTGGGTTTTGAGAAAATTCACATTTTTGTTTCACCTTTGCAAACGCTCTAGCGGCTAAACTATTTAAACAAGGTGAGTCAAGCAAAAAGCATTGGTTAGACAATTTAAAGAGCTTTCAGGAGAGTCTTCAATCTTTCTTCTACTCCTACCAGAAGCGTGGCAATAGTGTTCACAAAAAATGTTGAATTTTGAGAAAATTCACATTTTGGTTCAGATTTGCAAACGCTCTAGTGGCTAAACTATTTCAACGAGCTGAGTCAAACAAAAAGCAGTGGTTAGATAGTTTAAGGAGCTTTCAGGAAAGTCTTCAATCTTTCTTCTACCCCTACCAGGAGCGTGGAAATAGTGTTCGCAAAAATTGTTGGGTTTTGATAAAAATCACATTTTTGTTTCAACTTTGCAAACGCTTCAGCAGCTAAATTATTTGAACGAGGTGAATCAAACAAACACTATTAGTTAGATAATTCGAAGAGTTTTCAGCAAAGTCTTTAATTTTTCTTCTGCTCCTAAAGGAAACGTGGCAACAGTGTTCACAAAAAATGTTGGGTTTTGAGAAAATTCACATTTTTGTTTCACCTTTGCAAACGCTCTAGCGGCTTAACTATTTGAACAAGGTGAGTCAAGCAAAAAGCGTTGGTTAGACAATTTAAAGAGCTTTCAGGAGAGTCTTCAATCTTTCTTCTACTCCTGCCAGGAGCGTGGCAATAGTGTTCACAAAAAAATTTGGGTTTTGATAAAAATCACATTTTTGTTTCGCCTTTGCAAACGCTCTAGTAGCTAAATTATTTGAACGAGGTGAATCAAACGAGCAATATTAGTTAGATAATTCGAAAAGTTTTCAGGAATGTCTTCCATCTTTCTTCTACTCCAACTAGAAACGTGGCAACAGTGTCCAGAAATAATGTTGGGTTTTGAGAAAATTCACATTTTTGTTTCAACTTTTCAAACGCTCTATTGGGTTAACTATTTGAACGAGCTTAGTCAAACAAAAAGCATTGGTTAGATAACTTAAAGGGCTTTCAGGAAAGTCTTCAATCTTTCTTCTACTTTTTTCAGGAGCGTGACAATAGTATTCACAAAAATTTAGGGTTTTGATAAAAATCACATTTTTGTTTCAACTTTGCAAACGCTCCAGCGGCTAAACTATTTGCACGAGGTGAGTCAAACAAACAGAATTATATAGATAATTTAAAGAGCTTTCAGGAAAGTCTTTAATTTTTCATCTACTTCTACCAGAAACGTGGCAACAGTGATCGCAAAAAATTTAGGGTTTTGGTTTTCACATTTTTGATTCACCTTTGCAAACGCTCCAGCGGCTAAACTGTTTAACGAGGTGAGTCAACCAAACAGAATTGGTTATATAATTGAATCTTGAATTTTTCTTCTACTCCTACCAGAAACGTGGCAAAAGTGTTCACAAAAAATGTTAGGTTTTGATGAAAATCATTTTTTGTTTCAACTTTGCAAACGCTCTAGCGGCAAGCTATTTGAAAGAGGTGAAAAAGTAAAAAGCACTGGTTAGATAATTTAAAGAGCTTTCAGGAAAGTCTTCAATCTTTCTTCTACTCCTTTCAGGGGCGTGGCAATAGTGTTCACAAAAATGTAGGGTTTTGATAAAAATCACATTTTTGTTTCAACTTTGCAAACGCTCAAGCGGCTAAACTATTTGCACGAGGTGAGTCAAACAAACAGAATTATATAGATAATTTGAAGAGCTTTCAGGAAAGTCTTTAATTTTTCATCTACTTCTACCAGAAACGTGGCAACAGTGTTCACAAAGAATGTTGGTTTTTGAGAAAATTCCCATTTTTGTTTCAACTTTGCAAACGCTCCAGCGGCTAAACTGTTTCAACAAGGTGAGTCAACCAAACAAAATTGGTTAGATAATTGAATTTTTAAGTTTTCTTCTACTCCTACCAGGAGCGTGGCAACAGTGTTCACAAAAAATATTGGATTTTGAGAAAATTCACATTTTAGTTTCAGATTTGCAAACGCCCTGGTGGCTAAACTCGAGCTGAGCCAAACAAAAAACAGTGGTTAGATAATTTAAGGAGCTTTCAGGAAAGTCTTCAATCTTTCTTCTACCCCTACCAGGAGCGTGGCAATAGTGTTCGCAAAAATTGTTGGGTTTTGATAAAAATCACATTTTTGTTTCACTTTTGCAAACGCTTTAGTAGCTAAATTATTTGAACGAGGTGAATCAAACAACCAATATTAGTTAGATAATTCGAAGAGTTTTCAGGAAAGTCTTTAATTTTTCTTCTGCTCCTAAAGGAAACGTGGCAACAGTGTTCACAAAAAATGTTGGGTTTTGAGAAAACTCACATTTTTGTTTCACCTTTGCAAACGCTCAAGCGGCTTAACTATTTGAACAAGGTGAGTCAAGCAAAAAGCGTTGGTTAGACAATTTAAAGAGCTTTCAGGAGAGTCTTCAATCTTTCTTCTACTCCTACCAGGAGCGTGGCAATAGTGTTCACAAAAAATGTTGGGTTTTGACAAAAATCACATTTTTGTTTCACCTTTGCAAACGCTCTAGCAGCTAAATTATTTGAACTAGGTGATTCAAACGAGCAATATTAGTTAGATAATTCGAAGAGTTTTCAGGAATGTCTTCCAACTTTCTTCTACTCCTACTAGAAACGTGGCAACAGTGTTCAAAAAGAATGTTGGGTTTTGAGAAAATTCACATTTTTGTTTCACCTTTGCAAACGCTCCAGCGGCTAAACTGTTTCAACAAGGTGAGTCAACCAAACAGAATTGGTTAGATAATTGAATTTTTAATTTTTCTTCTACTCCTACCAGGAGCGTGGCAACAGTGTTCACAAAAAATGTTGGATTTTGAGAAAATTCACATTTTTGTTTCAGATTTGCAAACGCTCTAGTGGCTAAACTATTTAAACAAGGCGAGTAAAGCAAAAAGCAATGGTTAGATAATTTAAAGAGCTTTCAGGAAAGTCTTCAATTTTTCTTCTACCCTACCAGGAGCGAGGCAATAGTGTTCGCAAAAATGGTTGGGTTTTGATAAAAATCACATTTTTGTTTCACTTTTGCAAACGCTTCAGCAGCTAAATTATTTTAACGAGGTGAATCAAACAACCAATATTAGTTAGATAATTCGAAGAGTTTTCAGGAAAGTCTTTAATTTTTCTTCTGCTCCTAAAGGAAACGTGGCAACAGTGTTCACAAAAAATGTTGGGTTTTGAGAAAATTCACATTTTTGTTTCAGATTTGCAAACGCTCTAGTGGCTAAACTATTTGAACAAGGTGAGTCAACCAAACAGAATTGGTTGGATAATTGAATCTTTAATATTTCTTCTACTCCTACCAGAAACGTGGCAACAGTGTTCGCCAAAATTTTAGGGTTTTGGTTTTCACATTTTTGTTTCACTTTTGCAAACGCTCTAGTAGCTAAATTATTTGAACGAGGTGAATCAAACGAGCAATATTAGTTAGATAATTCGAAGAGTTTTCAGGAAAGTCTTTAATTTTTCTTCTGCTCCTAAAGGAAACGTGGCAACAGTGTTCACAAAAAATGTTGGGTTTTGAGAAAACTCACATTTTTGTTTCACCTTTGCAAACGCTCAAGCGGCTTAACTATTTGAACAAGGTGAGTCAAGCAAAAAGCGTTGGTTAGACAATTTAAAGAGCTTTCAGGAGAGTCTTCAATCTTTCTTCTACTCCAACTAGAAACGTGGCAACAGTGTCCAGAAATAATGTTGGGTTTTGAGAAAATTCACATTTTTGTTTCAACTTTTCAAACGCTCTATTGGGTTAACTATTTGAACGAGCTTAGTCAAACAAAAAGCATTAGTTAGACAATTTAAAGAGCTTTCAGGAGAGTCTTCAATCTTTCTTCCACTCCTACCAGGAGCGTGGCAATAGTGTTCACAAAAAATGTAGGGTTTTGACAAAAATCACATTTTTTTTTCACCTTTGCAAACGCTCTAGCAGCTTAATTATTTGTACGAGGTGAATCAAACGAACAATATTAGTTAGATAATTCGAAGAGTTTTCAGGAAAGTCTTCAAACTTTCTTCTACTCGTACCAGAAACGTGGCAACAGTGTTCACAACAAATGTTGGGTTTTGAGAAAATTCACATTTTTGTTTCACCATTGCAAACGCTCTAGCGGCTTAACTATTTAAACAAGGTGAGTCAAGCAAAAAGCATTGGTTAGACAATTTAAAGAGCTTTCAGGAGAGTCTTCAATCTTTCTTCTACTCCTACCAGGAGCGTGGCAATAGTGTTCACAAAAAATGTTGGGTTTTGATAAAAATCACATTTTTGTTTCACCTTTGCAAACGCTCTAGCGGCTAAATTATTTGAACGAGGTGGGTCAAACAAACAGAATTGGTTAGATAATTGAATCTTTAATTTTGCCTCTACTCCTACCAGAAACGTGGCAACAGTGTTCGCCAAAATTTTAGGGTTTTGGTTTTCACATTTTTGTTTCACCTTTGCAAACACTCCAGCGGCTAAACTGTTTCAACAAGGTGAGTCAACCAAACAGAATTGGTTAGATAATTGAATCTTTAATTTTTCTTCTACTCCTACCAGAAACGTGGCAACAGTGTTCACAAAAAAAAATGTTGGGTTTTGATAAAAATCACATTTTTGTTTCACCTTTGCAAACGCTCTAGCGGCTAAACTATTTGAACGAGGTGGGTCAAACAAACAGAATTGGTTAGATAATTGAATCTTTAATTTTTCATCTACTCCTACCAGAAAAGTGGCAACAGTGTGCACAAAGAATGTTGGGTTTTGAGAAAATTCACATTTTTGTTTCAACTTTGCAAACGCTCTAGCGGCTAAACTATTTGAACGAGGTGAGCCAAACAAACAGAATAGGATAGATAATTTGAAGAGCCTTCAGGAAAGTCTTTAATTTTTCATCTACTCCTACCAGAAAAGTGGCAACAGTGTTCACAAAGAATGTTGGGTTTTGAGAAAATTCACATTTTTGTTTCAACTTTGCAAACGCTCTAGCGGCTAAACTGTTTGAACAAGGTGAGTCAACCAAACAGAATTGGTTGGATAATTGAATCTTTAATATTTCTTCTACTCCTACCAGAAACGTGGCAACAGTGTTCGCCAAAATTTTAGGGTTTTGGTTTTCACATTTTTGTTTCAACTTTGCAAACGCTCTAGCGGCTAAACTATTTGAACGAGGTGCGCCAAACAAACAGAATAGGATAGATAATTTGAAGAGCCTTCAGGAAAGTCTTTAATTTTTCATCTACTCCTACCAGAAAAGTGGCAACAGTGTTCACAAAGAATGTTGGGTTTTGAGAAAATTCACATTTTTGTTTCAACTTTGCAAACGCTCTAGCGGCTAAACTGTTTGAACAAGGTGAGTCAACCAAACAGAATTGGTTGGATAATTGAATCTTTAATTTTTCTTCTACTCCTACCAGAAACGTGGCAACAGTGTTCACAAAAAAAATGTTGGGTTTTGATAAAAATCACATTTTTGTTTCACCTTTGCAAACGCTCTAGCGGCTAAACTATTTGAACGAGGTGGGTCAAACAAACAGAATTGGTTAGATAATTGAATCTTTAATTTTTCATCTACTCCTACCAGAAAAGTGGCAACAGTGTGCACAAAGAATGTTGGGTTTTGAGAAAATTCACATTTTTGTTTCAACTTTGCAAACGCTCTAGCGGCTAAACTATTTGAACGAGGTGAGCCAAACAAACAGAATAGGATAGATAATTTGAAGAGCCTTCAGGAAAGTCTTTAATTTTTCATCTACTCCTACCAGAAAAGTGGCAACAGTGTTCACAAAGAATGTTGGGTTTTGAGAAAATTCACATTTTTGTTTCAACTTTGCAAACGCTCTAGCGGCTAAACTGTTTGAACAAGGAGAGTCAACCAAACAGAATTGGTTAGATAACCGAATTTTTAATTTTTCTTCTACTCTTACCAGGAGCGTGGCAACAGTGTTCACAAAAAATGTTGGATTTTGAGAAAATTCACATTTTTGTTTCAGATTTGCAAACGCTCAAGTGGCTTAACTATTTCAACGAGCTGAGTCAAACAAAAAGCAGTGGTTAGACAATTTAAAGAGCTTTCAGGAAAGTCTTCAATCTTTCTTCTACCCCTACCAGAAACGTGGCAATAGTGTTCGCAAAAATTGTTGGGTTTTGATAAAAATCACAATTTTGTTTCACCTTTGCAAACGCTTCAGCAGCTAAATTATTTGAACGAGGTGAATTAAACAAACAATATTAGTTAGATAATTCGAAGAGTTTTCAGGAATGTCTTCCATCTTCCTTCTACTCCTACTTGAAACGTGGCAACAGTGTTCACAAAGAATGTTAGGTTTTGAGAAAATTCACATTTTTGTTTCAACTTTGCAAACGCTGTAGTGGGTTAACTATTTGAACGAGCTTAGTCAAACAAAAAGCATTGGTTAGACAATTTTAAGAGCTTTCAGGAAAGTCATCAACCTTGCTTCTACTATTTGCAGGGGCGTGGCAATAGTATTCACAAAAATTTAGGGTTTTGAGAAAAATCACAATTTGGTTTCAATTTTGCAAACGCTCTAGCGGCTAAACTATTTTAACGAGGTGGGTCAAACAAACAGAATTGGTTAGATAATTTAATCTTTAATTTTGATTCTACTCCTATCAGAAACGTAGCAACAGCGTTCGCAAAAAATTTAGGGTTTTGAGAAAATTCACATTTTTGTTTCAACTTTGCAAACGCTCTAGCGGATAAACTATTTGAACGAGGTAAATCAAGCAAATAGTATTGGTTAGATTATTCGAAGAGCTTTCAGGAAAGTGTTCAATCTTTTTTCTACTAATACCAGGAACGTGGCAACAGTGTTCGCAAAAAATTTAGGGTTTTGAGAAAAATCACATTTTTGTTTCACCTTTGCAAACGCTCTAGCGGCAAGCTATTTGAAAGAGGTAAGTCAAATAAAAAGCACTGGTTAAATAAGTAAAAGAGCTTTCAGGAAAGTCTTCAATCTTTTTTCTACTCCTATTTACCAGGAACGTGGTAATAGTGTTCACAAAAAATTTTGGGTTTTGATAAAAATCACATTTTTGTTTCAACTTTGCAAACGCTCTATCAACTAAACTATTTAAACGAGGTGGGTAAACAACCAGAATTAGTTAGATAATTTAATCTTTAATTTTGATTCTACTCCTACCAGAAACGTAGCAACAGTGTTCGCAAAAAATTTAGGGTTTTGAGAAAATTCACATTTTTGTTTCAACTTTGCAAACGCTCTAGCGGCTAAACTATTTGAACGAGGTGAATCAAGCAAACAGTATTGGTTAGATTATTTGAAGAGCTTTCAGGAAAGTGTTCAACTTTTCTTCTACTCCTACCAGGGGCGTGGCGTTAGTGTTCACAAAAATGTTGGATTTTGAGAAAAATCACATTTTTGATTCAACTTTGCAAACGCTCTAGCGGCTAAACTATTGAAAGAGGGGAGTCAAATAAAAAGCACTGGTTAGATAATTAAAAGAGCTTTCAGGAAAGTCTTCAATCTTTCTTCTACTCTAAACAAGAACGTGGTAATAGTGTTCACAAAAATTGTTGGGTTTTGATAAAAATCACATTTTTGTTTCAACTTTCCAACTGCTCTAGCGGCTAAACTATTTGAACGAGGTGAGTCAAGAAAACAGTATTGGTTAGATTATTCGAAGAGCTTTCAGGAAAGTGTTCAATCTTTTTTCTTCTCCTACCAGGAACGTGGCAACAGTGTTCAAAAAGAATGTTGGGTTTTGAGAAAATTCACATTTTTGTTTCAACTTTGCAAACGCTCTAGCGGCTAAACTATTTGAACGAGGTGAGTCAAAAGAATAGAATTGGATAGATAATTTGAAGAGCTTTCAGGAAAGTCTTTAGTTTTTCATCTACTATTACCAGAAACGCGGCAACAGTGTTCACAAAGGATGTTAGGTTTTGATAAAATTCACATTTTTGTTTCAACTTTGCAAACGCTCTAGCTGCTAAATTATTGAAACGAGGTGAATAAGACAAACAGTATTGGTGAGATTATTCAAAGAGCTTTCAGGAAAGTCTTCAGTTTTTTTTTTGCTCCTACCAGAAACGTGGCAACAGTGTTCGCAAAAAATTTAAGGTTTTGAGAAAAATCCCATTTTTGTTTCAACATTGCAAACGCTCTAGCGGCGAAGAAATTTAAATGAGGTGAATTAAACAAACAGTATTGGTTAGATTATTCGAAAAACTTTCAGGAAAGTCTACAATCTTTTTCTACTCCCACCAAAAACGTGGCAACAGTGTTCGCAAAATATTTTGGGTTTTGAGAAAATTCACATATTTGTTTCACCTTTGCAAACGCTCTAGCGGCTAAACTATTTGAACGAGGTGAGTCAAAAAAACAGAATTGGATAGATAATTAAAAGAGCTTTCAGGAAAGTCTTCAATCTTTCTTGTACTCTTTTCAGGGGCGTGACAATAGTATTCACAAAAATTTAGGGTTTTGAGAAAAATCACATTTTTGTTTCAACTTTGCAAACGCTCTTGCGGCTAAACTATTTGAACGAGGTGAGTCAAACAAACAGAACTGGATTGATAATTTGAAGAGCTTTCAGGAAAGCCTTTAATTTTTCATCTACTCTTACCAGAAACGTGGCAACAGTGTTCACAAAGAATGTTGGGTTTTGAGAAAATTCACATTTTTTTCAACTTTGCAAACGCTCTAGTGGGTTAACTATTTGAACGAGCTTAGTCAAACAAAAAGCATTAGTTAGACAATTTAAAGAGCTTTCAGGAAAAACTTCAATCTTTCTTCTACTCCTACCAGCAGCGTGGCAGTAGTGTTCACAAAAAATGTTGGGTTTTGATAAAAATCACATTTTTGTTTCATCTTTGCAAACGCTCCAGCGGCTAAACTATTTGAACAAGGTGAACTTACCAAACAGAATTGGTTAGATAATTTAATCTTTAATTTTTCTTCTACTCCTACCAGAAACGTTGCAACAGTGTTCGCAAAAAATTTAGGGTTTTGGTTTTCACATTTTTGTTTCACCTTTGCAAACGCTCCAGCGGCTAAACTGTTTCAACAAGGTGAGTCAACCAAACAGAATTGGTTAGATAAATGAATCTTTAAATTTTTTTCTACTCCTACCAGAAACATGGCAACAGTGTTTGCAAAAATGTAGGGTTTTGAGAAAAATCACTTTTTGTTTCAACTTTGCAAACGCTCTAGCGGCTAAACTATTTGAACGAGGTGGGTCAAACAAACAGAATTGGTTAGATAATTTAATATTTAATTTTGCTTCTACTCCTACAGAAAATGTAAAAACAGTGTTCGCAAAAATTTAGGGTTTTGAGAAAATTCACATTTTTGTTTCAACTTTGCAAACGCTCTAGCGGCTAAACTATTTAAACGAGGTGAATCAAGCAAACAGTATTGGTTAGATTATTCGAAGAGCTTTCAGGAAAGTGTTCAATCTTTTTTCTACTCCTACCAGGAACGTGGCAACAGTGTTCAAAAAGAATGTTGGGTTTTGAGGAAATTCACATTTTTGTTTCAACTTTGCAAACGCTCTATTGGGTTAACTATTTGAACGAGCTTAGTCAAACAAAAAGCATTGGTTAGACAAACGCTCTAGCGGCTAAACTATTTGAACGAGGTGGGTCAAACAAACAGAATTGGTTAGATAATTTAATATTTAATTTTGCTTCTACTCCTACAGAAAACGAAGCAACAGTGTTCGCAAAAAATTTAGGGTTTTGAGAAAATTCACATTTTTGTTTCAACTTTGCAAACGCTCTAGCGGCTAAACTATTGAAAGAGGTGAGTCAAACAAAAAGCGCTGGTTAGATAATTAAAAGAGCTTTCAGGAAAGTCTTCAATCTTTCTTCTTCTCCTACCAGGAGCGTGGCAATAGTGTTCACAAAAAATGTTGGGTTTTGACAAAAATCACATTTTTGTTTCACCTTTTCAAACGCTCTAGCAGCTAAATTATTTGAATGAGGTGAATAAATTGAGCAATATTAGTTAGATAATTCGAAGAGTTTTGAGGAAAGTCTTCAATCTTTCTTCTACTATTACCAGAAATGTGGCAACAGTGTTCACAAAGAATGTTGGGTTTTGAGAAAATTCACATTTTTGTTTCAACATTGCAAATGCTCTAGCGGCTAAATTATTTAAACGAGCTAAGTCAAATAAAAAGCACTGGTTAGACAATTTAAAGAGCTTTCAGGAGAGTCTTCAATCTTTCTTCTACTCCTTTCATAGGCGTGGCAACAGTGTTCACAAAGAATGTTGGGTTTTGAAAAAATTCACATTTTTTTTACCTTTGCAAACGCTCTAGCAGCTAAATTATTTGAACGAGGTGAATCAAACGAACAATATTAGTTAGATAATTCGAAGAGTTTTTAGGAATGTCTTCAATCTTTCTTCTACTCCTACCAGAAACGTGGCAACAGTGTTCACAAAGAATGTTGGGTTTTGAGAAAATTCACATTTTTGTTTGAACTTTGCAAATGCTCTAGCGGCTAAATTATTTAAACGAGGTGAATGAAGCAAACATTTTTGTTAAGATTATTCGAAGAGCTTCCAGGAAAGTCTTCAATCTTTTTATACTCCTACCAGAAACGTGGCAACAGTGTTCGCAAAAAATTTAGGGTTTTAAGAAAATTCACATTTTTTTTTCAGATTTGCAAACGCTCTAGTGGGTTAGCTATTTCAACGAGCATAGTCAAACAAAAAGCATTGGTTAGACAATTTAAAGAGCTTTCAGGAGAGTCTTCAATCTTTCTTCTACTCCCACCACGAGCGTGGCAATAGTGTTCACAAAGAATGTTGGGTTTTGAAAAAAAGCACATTTTTGTTTCACCTTTGCAAACGCTCTAGCAGCTAAATTATTTGAACGAGGTGAATCAAACGAACAATATTAGTTAGATAATTCGAAGAGTTTTCAGGAAAGTCTTCAATCCTTCTTCTACTGCTACCAGAAACGTGGCAACAGTGTTCGCAAAAAATTTAGGGTTTTGAGAAAATTCACATTTTTGTTTCAGATTTGCAAACGCTCTGGTGGCTAAAAAATATGACCGAGCTGAGTCAAACAAAAAGCATTGGTTAGACAATTTAAAGAGCTTTCAGGAGAGTCTTCAATCTTTCTTCTACTACTTTCAGGGGCGTGGCAACAGTGTTCACAAAGAATGTTGGATTTTGATAAAAATCACATTTTTGTTTCAACTTTGCAAACGCTCTAGCGGCTAAACTATTTGAACTAGGTGAGTCAAACAAACAGAATTGGATAAATAATTTGAAGAGTTTTTAGGAATGTCTTCAATCTTTCTTCTACTTCTACCAGGAGCGTGGCAATAGTGTTCACAAAACATGTTGGGTTTTGAGAAAATTCACATTTTTGTTTCAACTTTGCAAATGCTCTAGCGGCTAAATTATTTAAACGAGGTGAATCAAGCAAACATTTTTGTTTAGATTATTCGAAGAGCTTCCAGGAAAGTCTTCAATCTTTTTCTACTCCTACCAGAAACGTGGCAACAGTGTTCGCAAAAAATTTAGGGTTTTGAGAAAATTCACATTTTTTTTCAGATTTGCAAACGCTCTAGTGGGTTAGCTATTTGAACGAGCTTAGTCAAACAAAAAGCATTAGTTAGACAATTTAAAGAGCTTTCAGGAAAAACTTCAATGTTTCTTCTACTCCTACCAGCAGCGTGGCAATAGTGTTCAAAAGAATGTTGGGTTTTGAGAAAATTCACATTTTTGTTTCAACTTTGCAAATGCTCTAGCGGCTAAATTATTTAAACGAGGTGAATCAGGCAAACAGTATTGGTTAGATTAGTCGAAGTGATTTCAGGATATTGTTCAATCTTTTTTCTACTCCTACCAGAAACGTGGCAACAGTGTTCGCAAAAGATTTAGGGTTTTGAGAAAAATCACATTTTTGTTTCAAATTTGCAAACAATCTAGCGGCTAACCTATTGAAAGAGGTGAGTCAAATAAAAAGCACTGGTTAGATAATTAAAAGAGCTTTCAGGAAAGTCTTCAATCTTTTTCTACTCCTACCAGGAACGTGGTAATAGTGTTCACAAAAAATGTTGGGTTTTGATAAAAATCACATTTTTGTTTCATCTTTGCAAACGCTCCAGCAGCTAAACTATTTGAACGAGGTGAGTCAACCAAACAAAACTGGTTAGATAATTTAATCTTTAATTTTTCTTCTACTCCTACCAGAAACGTGGCAACAGTGTTCGCAAAAAATTTAGGGTTTTGGTTTTCACATTTTTGTTTCACCTTTGCAAACGCTCCGGCGGCTAAACTGTTTCAACAAGGTGAGTCAACCAAACAGAATTGGTTAGATAATTGAATCTTTATTTTTTCTTCTACTCCTACCAGAAACGTGGCAATAGTGTTCACAAAAAATGTTGGGTTTTGAGAAAATTCACATTTTTATTTCAGATTTGCAAACGCTCTAGTGGCTTAACTATTTCGACGAGCATAGTCAAACAAAAAGCATTGGTTAGACAATTTAAAGAGCTTTCAGGAGAGTCTTCAATCTTTCTTCTACTCCCACCACGAGCGTGGCAATAGTGTTCACAAAGAATGTTGGGTTTTGAAAAAAATCACATTTTTTTTCACCTTTGCAAACGCTCTAGCAGCTAAATGGTGAATCAAACGAACAATATTAGTTAGATAATTCGAAGAGTTTTCAGGAAAGTCTTCAATCCTTCTTCTACTCCTACCAGAAACGTGGCAACAGTGTTCGCAAAAAATTTAGGGTTTTGAGAAAATTCACATTTTTGTTTCAGATTTGCAAACGCTCTGGTGGCTAAACTATATGACCGAGCTGAGTCAAACAAAAAGCATTGGTTAGACAATTTAAAGAGTTTTCAGGAGAGTCTTCAATCTTTCTTCTACTACTTTCAGGGGCGTGGCAACAGTGTTCACAAAGAATGTTGGGTTTTGATAAAAATCACATTTTTGTTTCAACTTTGCAAACGCTCTAGCGGCTAAACTATTTGAACTAGGTGAGTCAAACAAACAGAATTGGATAAATAATTTGAAGAGTTTTTAGGAATGTCTTCAATCTTTCTTCTACTCCTACAAAAAACGTGGCAACAGTGTTCACAAAGAATGTTGGGTTTTGAGAAAATTCACATTTTTGTTTCAACTTTGCAAATGCTCTAGCGGCTAAATTATTTAAACGAGGTGAATCAAGCAAACATTTTTGTTTAGATTATTCGAAGAGCTTCCAGGAAAGTCTTCAATCTTTTTCTACTCCTACCAGAAACGTGGCAACAGTGTTCGCAAAAAATTTAGGGTTTTGAGAAAATTCACATTTTTTTTTTCAGATTTGCAAACGCTCTAGTGGGTTAGCTATTTGAACGAGCTTAGTCAAACAAAAAGCATTAGTTAGACAATTTAAAGAGCTTTCAGGAAAAACTTCAATGTTTCTTCTACTCCTACCAGCAGCGTGGCAATAGTGTTCACAAGAAATGTTGGGTTTTGATAAAAATCACATTTTTGTTTCATCTTTGCAAACGCTCCAGCGGCTAAACTATTTGAACAAGGTGAGTCAGCCAAACAGAATTGGTTAGTTCATTGAACCTTTAATTTTTCTTCTACTCTTACCAGAAACATGGCAACAGTGTTTGAAAAAATGTAGGGTTTTGATAAAAATCACATTTTTGTTTCAATTTTGCAAACGCTCTAGTGGCTAAACTATTTCAACGAGCTGAGTCAAATAAAAAGCACTGGTTAGACAATTTAAAGAGCTTTCAGGAGAGTCTTCAATCTTTCTTCTTCTCCTACCAGGAGCGTGGCAATAGTGTTCACAAAAAATGTTGGGTTTTGACAAAAATCACATTTTTGTTTCACCTTTGCAAACGCTCTAGCAGCTAAATTATTTGAACGAGGTGAATCAAACGAACAATATTAGTTAGATAATTCGAAGAGTTTTTAGGAATGTCTTCAATCTTTCTTCTACTCCTACCAGAAACGTGGCAACAGTGTTCACAAAGAATGTTGGGTTTTGAGAAAATTCACATTTTTGTTTCAACTTTGCAAATGCTCTAGCGGCTAAATTATTTAAACGAGGTGAATCAAGCAAACATTTTTGTTAAGATTATTCGAAGAGCTTCCAGGAAAGTCTTCAATCTTTTTCTACTCCTACCAGAAACGTGGCAACAGTGTTCGCAAAAAATTTAGGGTTTTGAGAAAATTCACATTTTTGTTTCAGATTTGCAAACGCTCTGGTGGCTAAACTATATGACCGAGCTGAGTCAAACAAAAAGCATTAGTTATACAATTTAAAGAGCTTTCAGGAAAAACTTCAATCTTTCTTCTACTCCTACCAGCAGCGTGGCAATAGTGTTCACAAAAAATGTTGGGTTTTGATAAAAATCACATTTTTGTTTCATCTTTGCAAACGCTCCAGCGGCTAAACTATTTGAACGAGGTGAGTCAACCAAACAAAACTGGTTAGATAATTTAATCTTTAATTTTTCTTCTACTCCTACCAGAAACGTGGCAACAGTGTTCGCAAAAAATTTAGGGTTTTGGTTTTCACATTTTTGTTTCACCTTTGCAAACGCTCCAGCGGCTAAACTGTTTCAACAAGGTGAGTCAACCAAACAGAATTGGTTAGATAATTGAATCTTTATTTTTTCTTCTACTCCTACCAGAAACGTGGCAATAGTGTTCACAAAAAATGTTGGGTTTTGAGAAAATTCACATTTTTGTTTCAGATTTACAAACGCTCTAGTGGCTTAACTATTTCAACGAGCATAGTCAAACAAAAAGCATTGATTAGACAATTTAAAGAGCTTTCAGGAGAGTCTTCAATCTTTCTTCTACTCCCACCACGAGCGTGGCAATAGTGTTCACAAAGATTGTTGGGTTTTGAAAAAAATCACATTTTTGTTTCACCTTTGCAAACGCTCTAGCAGCTAAATTATTTGAACAAGGTGAATCAAACGAACAATATCAGTTAGATAATTCGAAGAGTTTTCAGGAAAGTCTTCAATCCTTCTTCTACTCCTACCAGAAACGTGGCAACAGTGTTCGCAAAAAATTTAGGGTTTTGAGAAAAATCACATTTTTGTTTCACCTTTGCAAACGCTCCAGCGGCTAAACTGTTTCAACAAGGTGAGTCAACCAAACAGAATTGGTTAGATAATTTAATCTTTAATTTTTCTTCTACTACTTTCAGGGGCGTGGCAACAGTGTTCACAAAGAATGTTGGGTTTTGAGAAAATTCACATTTTTGTTTCAGCTTTTCAAACGCTCTAGTGGGTTAACTATTTAAACGAGCATAGTCAAACAAAAAGCATTGGTTAGACGATTTAAAGAGCTTTCAGGAAAGTCTTCAATCTTTCTTCTACTCCTACCAGAAATGTGGCAACAGTGTTCACAAAGAATGTTGGGTTTTGAGAAAAATCACATTTTTGTTTCAACTTTGCAAACGCTCTAGCGGCTAAACTATTTGAACGAGGTGAATCAAGCAAACAGTATTGGTTAGATTATTCGAAAAGCTTTCAGGAAAGTCTTCAATCTATTTCTACTCCTAACAGGAACGTGGCAACAGTGTTCGCAAAAAAATTTTGGGTTTTGAGAAAATTCACATTTTTGTTTCAGATTTGGAAACGCTCTAGCGGCTAAACTATTTAAACAAGGTGAGTCAAACAAAAAGCATTATTTAGACAATTTAAAGAGCTTTCAGGAAAGTCTTCAATCTTTTTTCTACTCCTACCAGAAACGTGGCAATGGTGTTCGCAAAAAATTTAGGGATTTGAGAAAATTCACATTTTTGTTTCAGATTTGCAAACGCTCTATTGGCTAAATTATTTGAACGAGGTGAATCAAGCAAACAGTATTGGTTAGATTATTCGAAAAGCTTTCAAATTTAGGGTTTTGAGAAAATTCACATTTTTGTTTCAACTTTGCAAATGCTCTAGCGGCTAAATTATTTGAACGAGGTGAATCAAGCAAACAGTATTGGTTAGATTATTCGAAGAGCTTTCAGGAAAGTCTTCAATCTTTTTCTACTCCTACCAGAAACGTGGCAACAGTGTTCGCAAAAAATTTAGGGTTTTGAGAAAATTCACATTTTTGTTTCAGAATTGCAAACGCTCTGGTGGCTAAACTATTTGACCGAGCTGAGTCAAACAAAAAGCATTGGTTAGATAATTTAAAGGGCTTTCAGGAAAGTCTTTAATCTTTCTTCTACTACTTTTTGGGGCGTGGCAATAGTGTTCACAAAAAATTAGGGTTTTGAGAAAAATCACATTTTTGTTTCAATTTTGCAAACGATCTAGCGGCTAAATTATTTAAACGAGGTGAATTAGGCAAACAGTATTGGTTAGATTATTCGAATAGCTTTCAGGATGGTGTTCAATCTTTTTTCTACTCCTACCAGAAACGTGGCAACAGTGTTCGCAAAAAATGTTGTGTTTTGAGAAAAATCACATTTTTGTTTTAAATTTGCAAACGATCTAGCGGCTAACCTATTGAAAGAGGTGAGTCAAATAAAAAGCGCTGATTAGATAATTAAAAGAGCTTTTAGGAAATTCTTCAATCTTTCTTTTACTCCTACCAGGAACGTGGTAATAGTGTTCACAAAAACTGTTGGGTTTTGATAAAAATCACATTTTTGTTTCAACTTTGCAAACGCTCTAGAGGCTAAACTATTAGAACGAGGTGAGTCAAACAAACAGAATTGGATAGATAATATGAAGGGCTTTCAGGAAAGTTTTTAATTTTTCATCTACTCCTACCAGAAACGTGGCAACAGTGTTCGCAAAAAATTTAGGGTTTTGAGAAAAATCACATTTTTGTTTCAACTTTGCAAACGATTTAGCGGCTAAACTGTTTGAACGAGGTGAATCAAGCAAACAGTATTGGTGAGATTATTCGAAGAGCTTTCAGGAAAGTCTTCAAACTTTCTTCTACTCCTACCAGAAAAGTGGCAACAGTGTTCGCAAAAAATTTAGGGTTTTGAGAAAAATCACATTTTTGTTTCAACTTTGCAAACGATTTAGCGGCTAAACTGTTTGAACGAGGTGAATCAAGCAAACAGTATTGGTGAGATTATTCGAAGAGCTTTCAGGAAAGTCTTCAATCTTTCTTCTACTCCTACCAGAAAAGTGGCAACAGTGTTCGCAAAAAATTTAGGGTTTTGATAAAAATCACACTTTTGTTTCAACTTTGCAAACGCTCTAGAGGCTAAACTATTAGAACGAGGTGAGTCAAACAAACAGAATTGGATAGATAATATGAAGGGCTTTCAGGAAAGTTTTTAATTTTTCATCTACTCCTACCAGAAACGTGGCAACAGTGTTCGCAAAAAATTTAGGGTTTTGAGAAAAATCACATTTTTGTTTCAACTTTGCAAACGATTTAGCGGCTAAACTGTTTGAACGAGGTGAATCAAGCAAACAGTATTGGTGAGATTATTCGAAGAGCTTTCAGGAAAGTCTTCAATCTTTTTTCTACTCCTACCAGAAACGTGGCAACAGTGTTCGCAAAAAATTAGGGTTTTGAGAAAAATCACATTTTTGTTTCAAATTTGCAAACGATCTAGCGGCTAACCTATTGAAAGAGGTGAGTCAAATAAAAAGCGCTGATTAGATAATTAAAAGAGCTTTCAGAAAAGTGTTCAACTTTTCTTCTACTCCTACCAGGGGCGTGGCGATAGTGTTCACAAAAATGTAGGGTTTTGATAAAAATCACATTTTTGTTTCAACTTTGCAAACGCTCTAGCGGCTAAACTATTTGAAAGAGGTGAGTCAAACAAACAGAATTGGATAGATAATTTGAAGAGCTTTCAGGAAAGTCTTTAATTTTTCATCTACTCTTACCAGAAACGTGGCAACAGTGTTCACAAAGAATGTTGGGTTTTGAGAAAATTCACATTTTTGTTTCAAATTTGCAAACGCTCTAGCGGCAAACTGTTTGAAAGACATGAGTCAAATTAAAAGCTCTGGTTAGATAATTTAAAGGGCTTTCAGGAAACTCTTCAATCCTTCTTCTACTCCTACCAGGAGCGTGGCAATAGTGTTCACAAAAATGTAGGGTTTTGATAAAAATCACATTTTTGTTTCAACTTTGCAAACGCTCTAGCGGCTAAATTATTGGAACGAGGTGAATCAAGCAAACAGTATGGGTTAGATTATTCGACGAGTTTTCAGGAAAGTCTTCAATTTTTTTCTACTCCTACCAGGAACGTGGTAATAATGTTCACAAAAAATGTTGGGTTTCAACTTTGCAAATGCCCTAGCGGCTAAATTATTTAAACGAGGTGAATCAAGCAAACATTTTTGTTTAGATTATTCGAAGAGCTTTCAGGAAAGTCTTAAATCTTTTTCTACTCCTACCAGAAACGTGGCAACAGTGTTCGCAAAAAATTTAGGGTTTTGAGAAAATTCACATTTTTGTTTCACCATTGCAAACGCTCCAGCGGCTAAACTGTTTCAACAAGGTGAGTACACCAAACAGAATTGGTTAGATAATTTAATCTTTAATTTTTCTTCTACTCCTACCAGAAACGTGGCAACAGTGTTCACAAAAAATGTAGGGTTTTGAGAAAATTCACATTTTTGTTTCAGATTTTCTAGTGGCTTAACTATTTCAACAAGCTGAGTCAAACAAAAAGCAGTGGTTAGATAATTTAAAGAGCTTTCAGGAAAGTCTTCAATCTTTCTTCTACTTCTTTCAGGGGCGTGGCAATTGAGTTCACAAAAATTTAGGGTTTTGAGAAAAATCACATTTTTGTTTCAATTTTGCAAACGATCTAGCGGCTAAATTATTTAAACGAGGTGAATCAGGCAAACAGTATTGGTTAGATTATTCGAAGAGCCTTCAGGATAGTGTTCAATCTTTTTTCTACTCCTACCAGAAACGTGGCAACAGTGTTCGCAAAAAATTTAGGGTTTTGAGAAAAATCACATTTTTGTTTCAAATTTGCAAACGATCTAGGGGCTTACCTATTGAAAGAGGTGAGTCAAATAAAAATCACTGGTTAGATAATTAAAAGAGCTTTCAGGATAGTCTTCAATCTTTCTTTTACTCCTTCCAGAAACGTGGTAATAATGTTCGCAAAAAATTTAGGATTTTGAGAAAATTCACATTTTTGTTTCAACTTTGCAAACGCTCTAGCGGCGAAGTTATCTGAACGAGGTGAATCAAGCAAACAGTATTGGTGAGATTATTCGAAGAGCTTTCAGGAAAGTTTTCAATCTTTTTTCCACTCCTACCAGAAAAGTGGCAACAGTGTTCGCAAAAAAGTTAGGGTTTTGAGAAAAATTACATTTTTGTTTCAAATTTGCAAACGATCTAGGGGCTAACCTATTTGTAAAGGTGAGTCAAATAAAAAGCACTGGTTAGATAATTAAAAGAGCTTTCAGGATAGTCTTCAATCTTTCTTTTACTCCTTCCAAAAACGTGGTAATAATGTTCGCAAAAAATTTAGGATTTTGAGAAAATTCACATTTTTGTTTCAACTTTGCAAACGCTCTAGCGGCGAAGTTATCTGAACGAGGTGAATCAAGCAAACAGTATTGGTGAGATTATTCGAAGAGCTTTCAGGAAAGTCTTCAATTTTTTTTCTACTCCTACCAGAAACGTGGTAACAGTGTTCACAAAGAATGTTGGGTTTTGAGAAAATTCACATTTTTGTTTTAACTTTTCAAACGCTCTAGCGGCAAACTGTTTAAAAGAGATGAGTCAAATAAAAAGCACTGGTTAGATAATTTGAAGAGCTTTCAGGAAAGTCTTAAATCTTTTTTCTACCCCTACCAGGAGCGTGGCAATAGTGTTCACAAAAATGTAGGGTTTTGATAAAAATCACATTTTTGTTTCAACTTTGCAAACGCTCTAGCGGCTGAATTATTGGAACGAGGTGAATCAAGCAAACAGTGTTGGTTAGATTATTCGAAGAGCTTTCAGGAAAGTTTTCAATTTTTTTCTACTCCTACCAGGAACGGGGTAATAATGTTCACAAAAAATGTTGGGCGGCTAAACTATTTGAACAAGGTGAGTCAACCAAACAGAATTGGTTAGATAATTTAATCTTTAATTTTTCTTCTACTCCTACCAGAAACGTGGCAACAGTGTTCACAAAGAATGTTGGGTTTTGAGAAAATTCACATTTTTGTTTCAGATTTGCAAACGCTCTAGTGGCTAAACTATTTGAACGAGCTGAGTCCAACAAAAAAAAAAATGGTTAGATAATTTAAAGAGCTTTCAGGAAAGTCTTCAAGTGTTTACAAAAAATGTAGGGTTTTTTTAAAAACTACATTTTTGTTTCAACTTTACCAACGATCTAGCGGAAAACTGTTTGAAAGAGATGAGTCAAATGAAAAGCGCTGGTTAGATAATTAAAAGAGATTTGAGGAAAGTCTTCAATCTTTTTTCTACTCCTTTCAGGGGCGTCGGAATAGTGTTCACAAGAAATGTTGGGTTTCGGGAAAATTCACATTTTTGTTTCACCTTTGCAAACGCTCTAGCAGCTAAATTATTTGAACGAGGTGAATCAAACAAACAATATTAGTTAGATAATATGAAGAGTTTTCAGGAAAGTTTTCAAGCAATCTTCTACTCCTACCAGAAACGTGGCAGCAGTGTTCACAAAGAATGTTGGGTTTTGAGAAAATTCACATTTTTGTTTCAGATTTGCAAACGCTATAGTAGCTAAACTAATTGAAAGAGCTGAGTCAAGCAAAAAGCAATGGTTAGATAATATAAAGGGCTTTCAGGAAAGTCTTTGTGAACACTATTGCCACGCTCCTGGTAGGGGTAGAAAAAAGATTTAAGACTTTCCTGAAAGCTCTTCGAATAATCTAACCAATACTGTTTGCTTGATTCACCTCGTTCCAATAATTCAGCCGCTAGAGCGTTTGCAAAGTTGAAACAAAAATGTGATTTTTATCAAAACCCTACATTTTTGTGAACACTATTGCCACGCTCCTGGTAGGGGTAGAAAAAAGATTTAAGACTTTCCTGAAAGCTCTTCAAATTATCTAACCAGTGCTTTTTATTTGACTCATCTCTTTTAAACAGTTTGCCGCTAGAGCGTTTGAAAAGTTAAAACAAAAATGTGAATTTTCTCAAAACCCAACATTCTTTGTGAACACTGTTACCACGTTTCTGGTAGGAGTAGAAAAAAAATTGAAGACTTTCCTGAAAGCTCTTCGAATAATCTAACAAATACTGTTTGTTTGATTCACCTCGTTCAGATAACTTCGCCGCTAGAGCGTTTGCAAAGTTGAAACAAAAATGTGAATTTTCTCAAAATCCTAAATTTTTTGCGAACATTATTACCACGTTTCTGGAAGGAGTAAAAGAAAGATTGAAGACTATCCTGAAAGCTCTTTTAATTATCTAACCAGTGCTTTTTATTTGACTCACCTTTACAAATAGGTTAGCCCCTAGATCGTTTGCAAATTTGAAACAAAAATGTAATTTTTCTCAAAACCCTAACTTTTTTGCGAACACTGTTGCCACTTTTCTGGTAGGAGTGGAAAAAAGATTGAAGACTTTCCTAAAAGCTCTTCGAATAATCTCACCAATACTGTTTGCTTGATTCACCTCGTTCAGATAACTTCGCCGCTAGAGCGTTTGCAAAGTTGAAACAAAAATGTGAATTTTCTCAAAACCCAACATTCTTTGTGAACACTGTTGTCACGTTTCTGGTAGGAGTAGATGAAAAATTAAAGACTTTCCTGAAAGCTCTTCAAATTATCTATCCAACTCTGTTTGTTTGACTTACCACGCTCAAATAGTTTAGCCGCTAGAGCGTTTACAAAGTTGAAACAAAAATGTGATTTTTATCAAAACCCAACAGTTTTTGTGAACACTATTGCCACGTTCTTGGAAGGAGTAAAAGAAAGATTGAAGACTTTCCTGAAAGCTCTTTTAATTATCTAACCAGTGATTTTTATTTGACTCACCTCTTTCAATAGGTAAGCCCCTAGATCGTTTGCAAATTTGAAACAAAAATGTGATTTTTCTCAAAACTCTAAATTTTTTGCGAACACTGTTGCCACGTTTCTGGTAGGAGTAGAAAAAAGATTGAACACTATCCTGAAGGCCCTTCGAATAATCTAACCAATACTGTTTGCCTGATTCACCTCGTTTAAATAATTTAGCCGCTAGATCGTTTGCAAAATTGAAACAAAAATGTGATTTTTCTCAAAACCCTAAATTTTTGTGAACTCAATTGCCACGCCCCTGAAAGAAGTAGAAGAAAGATTGAAGACTTTCCTGAAAGCCCTTTAAATTATCTAACCAATGCTTTTTGTTTGACTCAGCTCGGTCAAATAGTTTAGCCACCAGAGCGTTTGCAATTCTGAAACAAAAATGTGAATTTTCTCAAAACCCTAAATTTTTTGCGAACACTGTTGCCACGTTTTTGGTAGGAGTAGAAAAAGATTGAAGACTTTCCTGAAAGCTCTTCGAATACTGTTTGCTTGATTCACCTGCTAGAGCGTTTGCAAAGGTGAAACAAAAATGTGATTTTTATCAAAACCCAACATTTTTGTGAACACTATTGCCACGCTCCTGGTAGGAGTAGAAGAAAGATTGAAGACTCCCCTGAAAGCTCTTTAAATTGTCTAACCAATGCTTTTTGTTTGACTCCGCTCGTTGAAATAGTTAAGCCACTAGAAAATCTGAAAAAAAATGTGAATTTTCTCAAAACCCTACATTTTTTGTGAACACTGTTGCCACGTTTCTGGTAGGAGTAGAAGAAAAATTAAAGATTAAATTATCTAACCAATTCTGTTTGGTGTACTCACCTTGTTGAAACAGTTTAGCCGCTGGAGCGTTTGCAAAGGTGAAACAAAAATGTGAATTTTCTCAAAACCCTAAATTTTTTGCGAACACTGTTGCCACGTTTCTGGTAGGAGTAGAAAAAGATTGAAGACTTTCCTGGAAGCTCTTCGAATAATCTAAACAAAAATGTTTGCTTGATTCACCTCGTTTAAATAATTTAGCCGCTAGAGCATTTGCAAAGTTGAAACAAAAAATTTTTTGCGAACACTGTTGCCACGTTTCTGGTAGGAGTAGAAAAAGATTGAAGACTTTCCTGAAAGCTCTTCGAATAATCTAAACAAAAATGTTTGCTTGATTCTTCTTCTTTACTGGCATAGGCACCGCTTACGCGATTATAGCCGAGTCAACAACAGCGCGCCAGTCGTTTCTTCTCTTCGCTACTTGGCGCCAATTGGATATTCCAAGCGAAGCCAGGTCCTTCTCCACTTGGTCCTTCCAACGGAGTGGAGGTCTTCCTCTTCCTCTGCTTCCCGCGGCGGGTACTGCGTCGAATACTTTCAGAGCTGGAGTGTTTTCATCCATCCGGACAACATGACCTAGCCAGCGTAGCCGCTGTCTTTTAATTCGCTGAACTATGTCAATGTCGTCGTATATCTCATACAGCTCATCGTTCCATCGAATGCGATATTCGCGGTGGCCAACGCGCAAAGGACCATAAATCTTTCGCAGAACTTTTCTCTCGAAAACTCTTAAGGTCGACTCATCGGTTGTTGCCATCGTCCAAGCCTCTGCACCGTATAGCAGGACGGGAATTATGAGCGACTTATAGAGTTTGGTTTTTGTTCGTCGAGAGAGGACTTTACTTTTCAATTGCCTACTCAGTCCAAAGTAGCACCTGTTGGCAAGAGTAATCCTGCGTTGGATTTCCAGGCTGACATTGTTGGTGGTGTTTACGCTGGTTCCAAGATAGACGAAATTATCTACAACTTCAAAGTTATGACTGTCAACAGTGACGTAAGTGCCAAGTCGCGAGTGCGACGACTGTTTGTTTGATGACAGGAGATATTTCGTCTTGCCCTCGTTCACTGCCAGACCCATTTCTTTTGCTTCCTTATCCAGTCTGGAGAAAGCAGAACTAACGGCGCGGGTGTTGAGGCCGATGATATCAATATCATCGGCATACGCCAGCAGTTGTACACTCTTATAGAAGATGGTACCTTCTCTGTTGAGTTCTGCAGCTCGAATTATTTTCTCCAGAAGCAGGTTGAAAAAGTCGCACGATAGGGAGTCGCCTTGTCTGAAACCTCGTTTGGTACCGAACGGCTCGGAGAGGTCCTTCCCGATCCTGACGGAGCTTTGAGTGTTGCTCAGCGTCAGTTTACACAGCCGTATCAGTTTTGCGGGGATACCAAATTCAGACATCGCGGCATAGAGGCAGCTCCTTTTCGTGCTGTCGAAAGCAGCTTTGAAATCGACGAAGAGGTGGTGTGTGTCGATTCTCCTTTCACGGGTCTTTTCCAAGATTTGGCGCATGGTGAATATCTGGTCGGTGGTTGATTTACCAGGTCTGAAGCCACACTGATAAGGTCCAATCAGTTTGTTGACGGTGGGCTTTAATCTTTCACACAATACGCTCGACAGAACCTTATATGAGATGTTGAGGAGGCTAATCCCACGGTAGTTGGCGCAGATTGTGGGGTCTCCTTTTTTATGGATTGGGCATAGCACACTTAAATTCCAATCGTTGGGCATGCTTTCGTCCGACCATATTTTACAAAGAAGCTGATGCATGCTCCTTACCAGTTCTTCGCCGCCGTGTTTGAATAGCTCGGCTGGCAATCCGTCGGCCCCTGCCGCTTTGTTGTTCTTCAGGCGGGCAATTGCTATTCGAACCTCTTCATGGTCGGGCAATGGAACGTCTGCTCCATCGTCATCGATTGGGGAATCGGGTTCGCCTTCTCCTGGCGTTGTGTGTTCACTGCCATTCAGCAAGCTGGAGAAGTGTTCCCTCCATAATTTAAGTATGCTTTGGGCATCGGTGACTAGATCACCTTTGGGGGTTCTACAAGAGTATGCTCCGGTCGTGAAACCTTCTGTAAGCCGCCGCATCTTTTCGTAGAATTTTCGAGCATTACCCCTGTCGGCCAGCTCATCAAGCTCTTCGTACTCACGCATTTCGGCCTCTTTCTTTTTCTGTCTACAAATGCGTCTTGCTTCCCTTTTCAACTCTCGGTATCTATCCCATCCCGCACGTGTTGTGGTCGATCGTAACGTTGCGAGGTAGGCAGCATGTTTTCTCTCCGCTGCGACACGGCATTCCTCGTCGTACCAGCTGTTCTTTTGCACTTTCCGAAAACCAATGGTTTCGGTTGCAGCTGTACGTAAGGAGTTTGAGATGCCGTCCCACAGTTCCCTTATACCGAGTTGTTGACGAGTGCTCTCAGAGAGCAGGAGTGCAAGCCGAGTAGAAAATCGTTCGGCTGTCCGTTGTGATTGCAGCTTCTCGACGTCGAACCTTCCTTGTGTTTGTTGGCGTGCGTTTTTTGCTGCACAGAGGCGGGTGCGAATTTTGGCTGCAACAATATAGTGATCCGAGTCGATGTTAGGACCTCGGAGCGCACGCACATCTAAAACACTGGAGACGTGTCTTCCGTCTATCACAACGTGATCGATCTGGTTGGTGGTTTTTCGATCCGGAGACAGCCAGGTAGCTTGATGTATCTTCTTATGCTGGAATCTAGTACTACAGATAAACATATTTCGGGCCCCGGCGAAGTCGATCAGCCTCAACCCATTTGGGGATGTTTCCTCGTGGAGGCTGAATTTACCGACCGTAGTGCCAAAGATACCTTCTTTGCCCACCCTGGCGTTGAAGTCGCCAAGTACGATTTTGACATCGTGGCGGGGGCATCTCTCATAAGTGCGCTCCAAGCACTCATAAAAGGCATCTTTGGTCACATCGTCCTTCTCTTCCGTCGGGGCGTGGGCGCAAATCAGCGATATGTTGAAAAACCTCGCTTTGATGCGGATTGTGGCTAGACGTTCATTCATAGGAGTGAATGATAGTACTCGGCGACGGAGTCTCTCTCCCACCACGAATCCAACAAACCTGCGCTCCTCTATATGGCCACTATAGTAGATGTCACAAGGACCTACTCGTCTCTGTCCTTGTCCCGTCCATCGCATTTCTTGGACGGCGGTGATGTCAGCCTTTATTTTCGCGAGGACATCAACCAGCTGGGCAGCGGCACCTTCCCAATTAAGGGACCGGACATTCCAGGTGCATGCCCTCAATTCGTAGTCCTTATTTCGCTTGCCATGGTCGTCATCAAAAGGGGGGTCTCTCATCCGAGGCTGATTGTTGGTTTTCATTGGTGCGTTTTTTTACGTGGCGGGTCCCAAACCCAGCGCACAACCCTAAGTAGGGGATAGTTCGCCTTCTCACTTTAGCTCGCCTTCAAACGGATGTTCTTAGGCTACCCAGAGGATACTTGGTCAGAGACCGGAAGTCGTGAGCTGCTTGAGTCATATGTAAAAGAATCGTTTCTGGCCACTCCCAAGGGAATGGCGATCAGAGAACTTTCCTCACTTGCGTGAACTTCTACACATGACTCCATCCTCCATCCTGATTCACCTCGTTTAAATAATTTAGCCGCTAGAGCATTTGCAAAGTTGAAACAAAAATGGGAATTTTCTCAAAACCCTAAATTTTTTTGCGAACACTGTTGCTAAGTTCCTGGTAGGAGAAGAAATAGATTGAAGACTTTCCTGAAAGCTTTTCGAATAATCTAACCAATACTGTTTGCTTGATTCCCCTCGTTCAAATAGTTTAGCCACTAGAGCGTTTGCAAATCTGAAACAAAAATGTGAGTTTTCACAAAACTCTAAATTTTTTGCGAACACTGTTGCCACGTGTCTGGTAGGAGTAGAAGCAAAATTAAAGATTAAATTATCTAACCAATTCTTTTTTTTTGACCCACCTCGTTCAAATAGTTTAGCCGCTAGAGCGTTTGCAAAGTTGAAACAAAAATGTGATTTTTCTCAAAACCCTACATTTTTGTGAATACTATTGCCACGCCCCTGAAAAGTGTAGAAGAAAGATTGAAGACTCTCCTGAAAGCTCTTTAAATTGTCTAACAAATGCTTGACTCGCCTTGTTTAAATAGTTAAGCCGCTAGAGCGTTTGCAAAGGTGAAACAAAAATGTGAATTTTTTTAAAACCCAACATTTCTTGTGAACACTGTTGCCACATTTCTGGTAGGAGTAGAAGAAAGATTGAAGACTTTCCTGAAAACTCTTCGAATTATCTAACTAATATTGTTCGTTTGATTCACCTCGTACAAATAATTTAGCTGCTAGAGCGTTTGAAAAGGTGAAACAAAAATGTGATTTTTGTCAAAACCCAACCTCGTTCAAATAACTTCGCCGCTAGAGCGTTTGCAAAGTTGAAACAAAAATGGGATTTTTCTCAAAACCCTAAATTTTTTGCGAACACTGTTGCCACGTTTCTGGTAGGAGTAAAAAAAAAACTGAAGACTTTCCTGAAAGCTCTTCGAATAATCTCACCAATACTGTTTGCTTGATTCACCTCGTTTCAATAATTTAGTAGCTTGAGCGTTTGCAAAGTTAAAACAAAAATGTGAATTTTCTCAAAACCCAACATTCTTTGTGAACACTGTTGCCACGTTTCTAGTAGGAGTAGAAGAAAGATGGAAGACATTCCTGAAAACACTTCAAATTATCTAACTAATTTTGTTCGTTTGATTCACCTCGTTCAAATAGTTTAGCCGCTAGAGCGTTTGCAAAGGTGAAACCGAAATGTGATTTTTATCAAAACCCAACATTTTTTGTGAACATTATTACCACGTTCCTGGTAGGAGTAGAAAAAAATTGAAGACTTTCCTGAAAACTCGTCGAATAATCTAACCAATACTGTTTGCTTGATTCACCTCGTTCCAATAATTTAGCCGCTAGAGCGTTTGCAAAGTTGAAACTAAAATGTGATTTTTATCAAAACCCTACATTTTTGTGAACACTATTGCCACGCTCCTGGTAGGAGTAGAAGAAGGATTGAAGAATTTCCTGAAAGCCCTTTAAATTATCTAACCAGTGCTTTTAATTTGACTCTTGTCTTTCAAACAGTTTGCCGCTAGAGCGTTTGCAAAGTTGAAACAAAAATGTGAATTTTCTCAAAACCCAACATTCTTTGTGAACACTGTTGCCACGTTTCTGGTAAGAGTAGATGAAAAATTAAAGACTTTCCTCAAAGCTCTTCAAATTATCTATCCAATTCTGTTTGTTTGACTCACCTCTTTCAAATAGTTTAGCCGCTAGAGCGTTTGCAAAGTTGAAACAAAAATGTGATTTTTATCAAAACCCTACATTTTTGTGAACACTATCGCCACGCCCCTGGTAGGAGTAGAAGAAAAGTTGAACACTTTTCTGAAAGCTCTTTTAATTATCTAACCAGAGCTTTTTATTTGACTCACCTTTTTCAATAGTTTAGCCGCTAGATCGTTTGCAAAGTTGAAACAAAAATGTGATTTTTATTAAAACCCTAACTTTTTTGCGAACACTGTTGCCACTTTTCTGGTAGGAGTAGAAGAAAGATTGAAGACTTTCCTGAAAGCTCTTCGAATAATCTCACCAATACTGTTTGCTTGATTCACCTCGTTCAAATAGTTTAGCCGCTAATTCGTTTGCAAAATTGAAACAAAAATGTGATTTTTCTCAAAACCCTAAATTTTTTGCGAACACTGTTGCCACGTTTCTGGTAGGAGTAAAAAAAAATGAAGACTTTCCTGAAAGTTCTTCGAACAATCTCACCAATACTGTTTGTTTCATTCAACTCGTTTCAATAATATAGCCGCTAGAGCGTTTGCAAAGTTGAAACAAAAATGTGAATTTTCTCAAAACCCAACATTCTTTGTGAACACTGTTGCCACGTTTCTGGTAGGAGTAGATGAAAAATTAAAAACTTTCCTGAAAGCCCTTCATATTATCTATCCAATTCTGTTTGTTTGACTCACCTCGTTCTATATAGTTTAGCCTCTAGAGCGTTTGCAAAGTTGAAACAAAAATGTGATTTTTATCAAAACCCAACAGTTTTTGTGAACACTATTACCACGTTCCTGGTAGGAGTAAAAGAAAGATTGAAGACTTTCCTGAAAGCTCTTTTAATTATCTAATCAGCGCTTTTTATTTGACTCACCTCTTTCAATAGGTTAGCCGCTAGATCGTTTGCAAATTTGAAACAAAAATGTGATTTTTCTCAAAACCCTAATTTTTTGCGAACACTGTTGCCACGTTTCTGGTAGGAGTAGAAAAAAGATTGAACACCATCCTGAAAGCTATTCGAATAATCTAACCAATACTGTTTGCCTGATTCACCTCGTTTAAATAATTTAGCCGCTAGAGCGTTTGCAAAGTTGAAACAAAAATGTGAATTTTCTCAAAACCCTACATTTTTTGTGAACACTGTTGCCACGTTTCTGGTAGGAGTAGAAGAAAAATTAAAGATTAAATTATCTAACCAATTCTGTTTGGTGTACTCACCTTGTTGAAACAGTTTAGCCGCTGGAGCGTTTGCAATGGTGAAACAAAAATGTGAATTTTCTCAAAACCCTAAATTTTTTGCGAACACTGTTGCCACGTTTCTGGTAGGAGTAGAAAAAGATTGAAGACTTTCCTGAAAGCTCTTCGAATAATCTAAACAAAAATGTTTGCTTGATTCCCCTCGTTTAAATAATTTAGCCGCTAGAGCATT
Source organism: Bactrocera zonata (assembly GCA_037783105.1). Lineage (NCBI taxonomy): Eukaryota > Metazoa > Arthropoda > Insecta > Diptera > Tephritidae > Bactrocera > Bactrocera zonata. Next base: position 81,571 of record JBAWJQ010003910.1, read on the forward strand.
TGCAAAGTTGAAACCCAACATTTTTTGTGAACATTATTACCACGTTCCTGGTAGGAGTAGAAAAAAATTGAAGACTTTCCTGAAAACTCGTCGAATAATCTAACCAATACTGTTTGCTTGATTCACCTCGTTCCAATAATTTAGCCGCTAGAGCGTTTGCAAAGTTGAAACAAAAATGTGATTTTTATCAAAACCCTACATTTTTGTGAACACTATTGCAACGCTCCTGGTAGGAGTAGAAGAAGGATTGAAGAGTTTCCTGAAAGCCCTTTAAATTATCTAACCAGTGCTTTTAATTTGACTCATGTCTTTCGAACAGTTTGCCGCTAGAGCGTTTGCAAAGTTGAAACAAAAATGTGAATTTTCTCAAAACCCAACATTCTTTGTGAACACTGTTGCCACGTTTCTGGTAAGAGTAGATGAAAAATTAAAGACTTTCCTGAAAGCTCTTCAAATTATCTATCCAATTCTGTTTGTTTGACTCACCTCTTTCAAATAGTTTAGCCGCTAGAGCGTTTGCAAAGTTGAAACAAAAATGTGATTTTTATCAAAACCCTACATTTTTGTGAACACTATCGCCACGCCCCTGGTAGGAGTAGAAGAAAAGTTGAACACTTTTCTGAAAGCTCTTTTAGTTATCTAACCAGAGCTTTTTATTTGACTCACCTTTTTCAATAGTTTAGCCGCTAGATCGTTTGCAAAGTTGAAACAAAAATGTGATTTTTCTTAAAACCCTAACTTTTTTGCGAACACTGTTGCCACTTTTCTGGTAGGAGTAGAAGAAAGATTGAAGACTTTCCTGAAAGCTCTTCGAATAATCTCACCAATACTGTTTGCTTGATTCACCTCGTTCAAACAGTTTAGCCGCTAAATCGTTTGCAAAGTTGAAACAAAAATGTGATTTTTCTCAAAACCCTAAATTTTTGCGAACACTGTTGCCACGTTTCTGGTAGGAGTAAAAACAATGAAGACTTTCTGAAAGTTCTTCGAATAATCTCACCAATACTGTTTGTTTCATTCACCTCGTTTCAATAATATAGCCGCTAGAGCGTTTGCAAAGTTGAAACAAAAATGTGAATTTTCTCAAAACCCAACATTCTTTGTGAACACTGTTGCCACGTTTCTGGTAGGAGTAGATGAAAAATTAAAAACTTTCCTGAAAGCCCTTCATATTATCTATCCAATTCTGTTTGTTTGACTCACCTCGTTCTAATAGTTTAGCCTCTAGAGCGTTTGCAAAGTTGAAACAAAAATGTGATTTTTATCAAAACCCAACAGTTTTTGTGAACACTATTACCACGTTCCTGGTAGGAGTAAAAGAAAGATTGAAGACTTTCCTGAAAGCTCTTTTAATTATCTAATCAGCGCTTTTTATTTGACTCACCTCTTTCAATAGGTTAGCCGCTAGATCGTTTGCAAATTTGAAACAAAAATGTGATTTTTCTCAAAACCCTACATTTTTTGCGAACACTGTTGCCACGTTTCTGGTAGGAGTAGAAAAAGATTGAACACCATCCTGAAAGCTCTTCGAATAATCTAACCAATACTGTTTGCCTGATTCACCTCGTTTAAATAATTTAGCCGCTAGATCGTTTGCAAAGTTGAAACAAAAATGTGATTTTTCTCAAAACCCTACATTTTTTGTGAACACTATTGCCACGCTCCTGAAAGTAGTAGAAGAAAGATTAAAGACTTTCCTGAAAGCTCTTTAAATTATCTAACCAATGCTTTTTGTTTGACTCAGCTCGTTCAAATAGTTTAGCCGCTAGAGCGTTTGCAATGTCTGAAACAAAAATGTGAATTTTCTCAAAACCCTAAATTTTTTGCGAACACTGTTGCCACGTTTCTGGTAGGAGTAGAAAAAGATTGAAGACTTTCCTGAAAGCTCTTCGAATAATCTAGCCAATACTGTTTGCTTGATTCACCTCGTTCAAATAATTTAGCCGCTAGAGCATTTGCAAAGTTGAAACAAAAATGTGAATTTTCTCAAAACCCTAAATTTTTTGCGAACACTGTTGCCACGTTCCTGGTAGGAGCAGAAATAGATTGAAGACTTTCCTGAAAGCTCTTCGAATAATCTAACCAATACTGTTTGCTTGAGTCACCTCGTTCAAATAATTTAGCCACTAGAGCGTTTGCAAATCTGAAACAAAAATGTGAATTTTCTCAAAACCCTAAATTTTTTGCGAACACTATTGCCACGTTTCTGGTAGGAGTAGAAGAAAGATTGAAGACCTTCCTGAAAGCTCTTTAAATTGTCTAAACAATGCTTTTTGTTTGACTCACTTTGTTTAAATAGTTTAGCCGCTAGAGCGTTTCCAAATCTGAAACAAAAATGTGAATTTTCTCAAAACCCTAAATTTTTTTGCGAACACTGTTGCCACGTTCCTGGTTAGGAGTAGAAATAGATTGAAGACTTTCCTGAAAGCTCTTCGAATAATCTAACCAATACTGTTTGCTTGATTCACCTCGTTCAAATAGTTTAGCCGCTAGAGCGTTTGCAAAGTTGAAACAAAAATGTGATTTTTCTCAAAACCCAACATTCTTTGTGAACACTGTTGCCACGTTTCTGGTAGGAGTAGAAGAAAGATTGAAGACTTTCCTGAAAGCTCTTTAAATTATCTAACCAATGCTTTTTGTTTGACTCAGCTCCTTCAAATAAATTAGCCGCTAGAGCGTTTGCAAAGTTGAAACAAAAATGTGAATTTTCTCAAAACCCAACATTCTTTGTGAACACTGTTGCCACGTTTCTGGTAGGAGTAGAAGAAAGATTGAAGACCTTCCTGAAAGCTCTTTGAATTATCTAACCAATGCTTTTTGTTTGACTCAGCTCCTTCAAATAAATTAGCTGCTAGAGCGTTTGCAAAGTTGAAACAAAAATGTGATTTTTCTCAAAACCCAACATTCTTTGTGAACACTGTTGCCACGTTTCTGGTAGGAGTAGAAGAAAGATTGAAGATTTTCCTGAAAGCTTTTTAAATTGTCTAACCAATGCTATTTGCTTGACTCAGCTCGTTCAAATAAAGTAGCCGCTAGAGCGTTTGCAAAGGTGAAACAAAAATGTGAATTTTCTCAAAACCCAACATTCTTTGTGAACACTGTTGCCACGTTTCTGGTAGGAGTAGAAAAAAGATTGAAGACTTTCCTGAAAGCTCTTCGAATAATCTAACCAATACTGTTTGCTTGATTCACCTCGTTCAATTAATTTAGCCGCTAGAGCGTTTGCAAAGTTGAAACAAAAATGTGATTTTTATCAAAACCCAACATTTTTTGCGAACACTATTACCACGTTCCTGGTAGGAGTAGAAGAAAGATTGAAGACTTTCCTGAAAGCTCTTTGAATTATCTAACCAATGCTTTTTGTTTGACTCACCTCGTTCAAATAGTTTAGCCGCTAGATCGTTTGCAAAGTTGAAACAAAAATGTGATTTTTCTCAAAACCCTAAATTTTTTGCAAGCACTGTTGCCACGTTTCTGGTAGGAGTAGAAAAAGATTGAAGACTTTCCTGAAAGCTCTTTAAATTATCTAACCATTGCTTTTTGTTTGACTCAGCTCGTTGAAATAGTTTAGCCACTAGAGCGTTTGCAAATCTGAAACAAAAATGTGAATTTTCTCAAAACCCAACATTCTTTGCGAACACTGTTGCCACGTTTCTGGTAGGAGTAGAAAAAAGATTGAAGACTTTCCTGAAAGCTCTTCGAATAATCTAACCAATGCTGTTTGCTTGATTCACCTCGTTCAGATAATTTAGCCGCTAGAGCATTTGCAAAGTTGAGACAAAAATGAGATTTTTCTCAAAACCCAACATTTTTTGTGAACACTATTACCACGTTCCTGGTAGGAGTAGAAGAAAGATGGAAGACTTTCCTGAAAGCTCTTTTAATTATCTAACCAATGCTTTTTATTTGACTCACCTCTTTCAAACAGTTTAGCCGCTAGATCGTTTGCAAAGTTGAAACAAAAATGTGATTTTTCTCAAAACCCTAAATTTTTTGCGAACACTGTTGCCAAGTTTCTGGTAGGAGTAGAAGAAAGATTGAAGACTTTCCTGAAAGCTCTTTAAATTATCTAACCATTGCTTTTTGTTTGACTCAGCTCGTTGAAACAGTTTAGCCAATAGAGCGTTTGCAAATCTGAAACAAAAATGTGAATTTTCTCAAAACCCAACATTCTTTGTGAAGATGAGAAAAGATTAAAGACTTTCCTGAAAGCTCTTCGAATAATCTAACCAATACTGTTTGCTTGATTCACCTCGTTTAATTAATTTAGCCGCTAGAGCGTTTGCAAAGTTGAAACAAAAATGTGATTTTTATCAAAACCCAACATTTTTTGTGAACACTATTACCACGTTCCTGGTAGGAGTAGAAGAAAGATTGAAGACTTTCCTGAAAGCTCTTTTAATTATCTATCCAGTGCTTTTTATTTGACTCACCTCTTTCAACAGTTTAGCCGCTAGATCGTTTGCAAAGTTGAAAAAAAAAATGTGATTTTTCTCAAAACCCTAAATTTTTTGCAAGCACTGTTGCCACGTTTCTGGTAGGAGTAGAAAAAGATGGAAGACTTTCCTGAAAGCTCTTTAAATTATCTAACCATTGCTTTCTGTTTGACTCAGCTCGTTGAAATAGTTTAGCCACTAGAGCGTTTGCAAATCTGAAACAAAAATGTGAATTTTCTCAAAACCCAACATTTTTTGTGAACACTGTTGCCACGTTTCTCGTAGGAGCAGAAAAAAGATTGAAGACTTTCCTGAAAGCTCTTCGAATAATCTAACCAATATTGTTTGCTTGATTCACCTCGTTCAATTAATTTAGCCGCTAGAGCGTTTGCAAAGTTGAAACAAAAATGTGAATTTTCTCAAAACCCAAAATTCTTTGTGAACACTGTTGTCACGCTTCTGGTAGGAGTAGAAGAAAGATTGAAGACTTTCCTGAAAGCCCTTTTAATTATCTAACCAGTGCTTTTTATTTGACTCACCTCTTTCAACAGTTTAGCCGCTAGATCGTTTGCAAAGTTGAAACAAAAATGTGATTTTTCTCAAAACCCTAAATTTTTTGCCAGCACTGTTACCACGTTTCTGGTAGGAATAGAAAAAGATTGAAGACTTTCCTGAAAGCTCTTTAAATTATCTAACCATTGCTTTTTGTTTGACTCAGCTCGTTGGAATAGTTTAGCCAATGGAGCGTTTGCAAATCTGAAACAAAAATGTGAGTTTTCTCAAAACCCAACATTCTTTGTGAAGAGTAGAAAAGATTAAAGACTTTCCTGAAAGCTCTTCGAATAATCTAACCAATACTGTTTGCTTGATTCACCTCGTTCAATTAATTTAGCCGCTATAGCGTTTGCAAAGTTGAAACAAAAATGTGATTTTTATCAAAACCCAACATTTTTTGTAAACACTATTACCACGTTCCTGGTAGGAGTAGAAGAAAGATTGAAGACTTTCCTGAAAGCTCTTTTAATTATCTAAACAGTGTTTTTTATTCGACTCACCTCTTTCAACAGTTTAGCCGCTAGATCGTTTGCAAAGTTGAAACAAAAATGTGATTTTTCTCAAAACCCTAAATTTTTTGCAAGCACTGTTGCCACGTTTCTGGTAGGAGTAGAAGAAAAATAAAAGATTTAATTATCCAACCAATTCTGTTTGGTGAAACAAATATGTGATTTTTATCAAAACCCAACATTCTTTGTGAACACCGTTTCCATGCCCCTGAAAGGAGTAAAAAAAAAAATTACTTTCCTAAAAACTTTTTAAATTGTCTAACCATTGCTTTTTGTTTGACTAAGCTCGTTCAAACAGTTCAGCCACTAGAGCGTTTGCAAAGTTGAAACAAAAATGTGAATTTTCTCAAAACCCAACATTCTTTGTGCACACTGTTGCCACGTTTCTGGTAGGAGTAGAAGAAAGATTGAAGACTTTCCTGAAAGCTTTTAAATTGTCTAATCAATGCTATTTGTTTGACTTAGCTCGTTCAAACAGTTCAGCCACTAGAGCGTTTGCAAAGTTGAAACAAAAATGTGAATTTTCTCAAAACCCAACAATTTTGTGAACACTTTTTCCACGCTCCTGGTAGGAGTAGAAGAAAGATTGAAGACCTTCCTAAAAGCTCTTTGAATTGTCTAACCAATGCTTTTTGTTTGACTTAGCTGCTTCAAATAGTTTAGCCACTAGAGCGTTTGAAAAGTTGAAACAAAAATGTGAATTTTCTCAAAACCCAACATTCTTTGCGAACACTGTTGCCACGTTTCTGGTAGGAGCAGAAAAAAGATTGAAGACTTTCCTGAAAGCTCTTCGAATAATCTAACCAATGCTGTTTGCTTGATTCACCTCGTTCAATTAGCCGCTATAGCATTTGCAAAGTTGAGACAAAAATGAGATTTTTATCAAAACCCAACATTTTTTGTGAACACTATTACCACGTTCCTGGTAGGAGTAGAAGAAAGATTGAAGACTTTCCTGAAAGCCCTTTTAATTATCTAACCAAAGCTTTTTATTTGACTCACCTCTTTCAACAGTTTAGCCGCTAGATCGTTTGCAAAATTGAAACAAAAATGTGATTTTTCTCAAAACCCTAAATTTTTTGCGAGCACTGTTGCCACGTTTCTGGTAGGAGTAGAAAAAGATTGAAGACTTTCCTGAAAACTCTTTAAATTATCTAACCATTGCTCTTTGTTTGACTCATCTCGTTGAAATAGTTTAGCCAATAGAGCGTTTGCAAATCTGAAACAAAAATGTGAATTTTCTCAAAACCCAACATTCTTTGTGAAGATGAAAAATTAAAGACTTTCCTGAAAGCTCTTCGAATAATCTAACCAATACTGTTTGCTTGATTCACCTCGTTCAATTAATTTAGCCGCTAGAGCGTTTGCAAAGTTGAAACAAAAATGTGATTTTTATCAAAACCCAACATTTTTGTAAACACTATTACCACGTTCCTGGTAGGAGTAGAAGAAAGATTGAAGACTTTCCTGAAAGCCCTTTTAACTATCTAACCAGTGCTTTTTATTTGAATCACCTCTTTCAACAGTTTAGCCGCTAGATCGTTTGCAAAGTTGAAACAAAAATGTGATTTTTCTCAAAACCCTAAATTTTTTGCAGAGCAAGATTGAAGACTTTCCTGAAAGCTCTTTAAATTATCTAACCATTGCTTTTTGTTTGACTCATCTCGTTGAAATAGTTTAGCCAATAGAGCGTTTGCAAATCGACTAAAATTTTTTCGCAAGCACTGTTGCCACGTTTCTGGTAGGAGTAGAAAAAGATGGAAGACTTTCCTGAAAGCTCTTTAAATTATCTAACCATTGCTGTTCTGTTTGACTCAGCTCGTTGAAATAGTTTAGCCACTAGAGCGTTTGCAAATCTGAAACAAAAATGTGAATTTTGTCAAAACCCAACATTTTTTGTGAACACTGTTGCCACGTTTCTGGTAGGAGTAGAAGAAAGATTGAAAGACTTTCAATTATCCAACCAATTCTGTTTAGTTGACTCACCTCTGTTCAAACAGTTTAGCCGCTGGAGCGTTTGCAAAGGTGAAACAAAAATGTGATTTTTATCAAAACCCAACATTTTTTGTGAACACTATTGCCACGCTCCTGGTAGGAGTAAAAGAAAGATTGAAGACTTTCCTGAAAGCTCTTTAAATTGTCTAACCAATGCTTTTTGTTTGACTCAGCTCGTTCAAACAGTTTAGCCACTAGAGCGTTTGCAAAGTTGAAACAAAAATGTGAATTTTCTCAAAACCCAACATTTTTTGTGAACACTGTTGCCACGTTTCTCGTAGGAGCAGAAAAAAGATTGAAGACTTTCCTGAAAGCTCTTCGAATAATCTAACCAATACTGTTTGCTTGATTCACCTCGTTCAATTAATTTAGCCGCTAGAGCGTTTGCAAAGTTGAAACAAAAATGTGAATTTTCTTAAAACCCAAAATTCTTTGTGAACACTGTTGTCACGCTTCTGGTAGGAGTAGAAGAAAGATTGAAGACCTTCCTGAAAACTCTTCGAATAATCTAACCAATACTGTTTGCTTGATTCACCGCGTTCAAATAACTTCGCCGCTAGAGCGTTTGCAATGTTGAGACCAAAATGGGATTTTTCTCAAAACCATAAATTTTTTGCGAACACTGTTGCCAGGTTTCTGCTAGGAGTAAAAAAAACTGAAGACTTTCCTGAAAGCTCTTCGAATAATCTCACAAATACTGTTTGTTTTATTCGCCTCGTTTCAATAATATAGCCGCTAGAGCGTTTGCAAAGTTGAAACAAAAATGTGAATTTTCTCAAAACCCAACATTCTTTGTGAACACTGTTGCCACGTTTCTGGCAGGAGTAAATGAAAAATTAAAGACTTTCCTGAAAGCTCTTCAAATTATCTATCCAATTCTGTTTGTTTGACTCACCTCGTTCAAATAGTTTAGCCGCTAAAGCGTTTGCAAAGTTGAAACAAAAATGTGAATTTTCTCAAAACCCAACATTCTTTGTGAACACTGTTGCAACTTTTCTGGTAGGAGTAGATGAAAAATTAAAGACCTTCCTGAAAGCTCTTCAAATTATCTAACCAATTCTGTTTGTTTGACTCACCTCGTTTAAATAGTTTAGCCGCTAGAGCATTTGCAAATTTGAAACAAAAATGTGATTTTTCTCAAAACCCTAAATTTTTGTGAACACTATTGCCACGTTTCTGGTAGGAGTAGAAGAAAAAATGAAGACTTTCCTGAAGGCTCTTTAAATTGTCTAACCAATGCTTTTTGTTTGACTTAGCTCGTTCAAATAGTTTAGCCACTAGAGCGTTTGCAAATCTGAAACAAAAATGTGAATTTTCTCAAAACCCTACATTCTTTGTGAACACTGTTGCCACGTTTCTGGCAGGAGCAGAAAAAGATTGAAGACTTTCCTGAAAGCTTTTCGAATAATCTAACCAATACTGTTTGCTTGATTCACCTCGTTCAATTAATTTAGCCGCTAGAGCGTTTGCAAAGGTGAAACAAAAATGTGAATTTTCTCAAAACCCAACAATTTTTGTGAACACTATTTCCACGCTCCTGGCAGGAGTAGAAGAAAGATTGAAGACCTTCCTGAATGCTCTTTAAATTATCTAACAAGTGCTTTTTATTTACTCACCTCTTTCAAATAGCTTAGCCGCTAGAGCGTTAGCAAAGGTGAAACAAAAATGTGATTTTCATCAAAACCCAACATTTTTTGTGAACACTGTTGCCACGTTTCTGGTAGGAGCAGAAAAAAATTGAAAACTTTCCTGAAAGCTCTTCGAATAATCTAAACAATACTGTTTGCTTGATTCACCTCGTTCAAATAATTTAGCCGCTATAGCATTTGCAAAGTTGAAACAAAAATGTGAATTTTCTCAAAACCCTAAATTTTTTTGCGAACACTGTTGCCAAGTTTCTGGTAGGGGTAGAAAAAGATTGAAGACTTTCCTGAAAGCTCTTCGAATAATCTAACCAACACTGTTTGCTTGATTCACCTCGTTCAAATAGTTTAGCCACTAAGCTCTTACAAATAGTTAACCCACTAGCGCGTTTGCAAAGTTGAAACAAAAATGTGATTTGTATCAAAACCCAACATTTTTTGTGAACACTATTACCATGTTTCTGGTAGGAGTAGAAGAAAGATTGAAGAGTTTCCTGATAGCTCTTTTAATTATCTAACCAGTGCTTTTTATTTGACTCACCTCTTTGAATAATTTAGCCGCTAGATCGTTTGCAAAGTTGAAACAAAAATGTGATTTTTCTTAAAACCCTAAATTTTTTGCGAGCACTGTTGCCAAGTTTCTGGTAGGAGTAGAAAAAGATTGAAGACTTTCCTGAAAGCTCTTTAAATTATCTAACCATTGCTTTTTGTTTGACTCAGCTCGTTGAAATAGCTTAGCCAATAGAGCGTTTGCAAATCTGAAACAAAAATGTTAATTTTCTCAAAACCCAACATTCTTTGTGAAGATGAAAAATTAAAGACTTTCCTGAAAGCTCTTCGAATAATCTAACCAATACTGTTTGCTTGATTCACCTCGTTTAATTAATTTAGCCGCTAGAGCGTTTGCAAAGTTGAAACAAAAATGTGATTTTTATCAAAACCCAACATTTTTTGTAAACACTATTACCACGTTCCTGGTAGGAGTAGAAGAAAGATTGAAGACTTTCCTGAAAGCTCTTTTAATTATCTATCCAGTGCTTTTTATTTGACTCACCTCTTTCAACAGTTTAGCCGCTAGATCGTTTGCAAAGTTGAAACAAAAATGTGATTTTTCTCAAAACCCTAAATTTTTTGCGAGCACTGTTGCCAAGTTTCTGGTAGGAGTAGAAAAGATTGAAGACTTTCCTGAAAGCTCTTTAAATTATCTAACCATTGCTTTTTGTTTGACTCAGCTCGTTGAAATAGTTTAGCCAATAGAGCGTTTGCAAATCTGAAACAAAAATGTTAATTTTCTCAAAACCCAACATTCTTTGTGAAGATGAAAAATTAAAGACTTTCCTGAAAGCTCTTCGAATAATCTAACCAATACTGTTTGCTTGATTCACCTCGTTTAATTAATTTAGCCACTAGAGCGTTTGCAAAGTTGAAACAAAAATGTGATTTTTATCAAAACCCAACATTTTTTGTAAACACTATTACCACGTTCCTGGTAGGAGTAGAAGAAAGATTGAAGACTTTCCTGAAAGCTCTTTTAATTATCTATCCAGTACTTTTTATTTGACTCACCTCTTTCAACAGTTTAGATGCTAGATCGTTTGCAAAGTTGAAACAAAAATGTAATTTTTCTCAAAACCCTAAATTTTTTGCAAGCACTGTTGCCACGTTTCTGGTAGGAGTAGAAAAAGATGGAAGACTTTCCTGAAAGCTCTTTAAAGTATCTAACCATTGCTTTCTGTTTGACTCAGCTCGTTGAAATAGTTTAGCCACTAGAGCGTTTGCAAATCTGAAACAAAAATGTGAATTTTCTCAAAACCCAACATTTTTTGTGAACACTGTTGCCACGTTTCTCGTAGGAGCAGAAAAAAGATTGAAGACTTTCCTGAAAGCTCTTCGAATAATCTAACCAATACTGTTTGCTTGATTCACCTCGTTCAATTAATTTAGCCTCTAGAGCGTTTGCAAAGTTGAAACAAAAATGTGAATTTTCTCAAAACCCAAAATTCTTTGTGAACACTGTTGTCACGCTTCTGGTAGGAGTAGAAGAAAGATTGAAGACCTTCCTGAAATTTCTTCGAATAATCTAACCAATACTGTTTGCTTGATTCACAGCGTTCAAATAACTTCGCCGCTAGAGCGTTTGCAATGTTCAGACCAAAATGGGATTTTTCTCAAAACCCTAAATTTTTTGCGAACACTGTTGCCAGGTTTCTGGTAGGAGTAAAAAAAAACTGAAGACTTTCCTAAAAGCTCTTCGAATAATCTCACCAATACTGTTTTGTTTATTCACCTCGTTTCAATAATATAGCCGCTAGAGAGTTTGCAAAGTTGAAACAAAAATGTGAATTTTCTCAAAACCCAACATTCTTTGTGAACACTGTTGCCACGTTTCTGGCAGGAGTAAATGAAAAATTAAAGACTTTCCTGAAAGCTCTTCAAATTATCTATCCAATTCTGTTTGTTCGACTCACCTCGTTCAAATAGTTTAGCCGCTAAAGCGTTTGCAAAGTTGAAACAAAAATGTGAATTTTCTCAAAACCCAACATTCTTTGTGAACACTGTTGCCACTTTTCTGGTAGGAGTAGATGAAAAATTAAAGACTTTCCTGAAAGCTCTTCGAATAATCTAACCAATACTGTTTGCTTGATTCACCTCGTTCAATTAATTTAGCCGCTATAGCATTTGCAAAGTTGAGACAAAAATGGGATTTTTATCAAAACCCAACATTTTTTGTGAACACTATTACCACGTTCCTGGTAGGAGTAGAAGAAAGATTGAAGACTTTCCTGAAAGCCCTTTTAATTATCTAACCAGTGCTTTTTATTTGACTCACCTCTTTCAACAGTTTAGCCGCTAGATCGTTTGCAAAGTTGAAACAAAAATGTGATTTTTCTCAAAACCCTAAATTTTTTGCCAGCACTGTTACCACGTTTCTGGTAGGAATAGAAAAAGATTGAAGACTTTCCTGAAAGCTCTTTAAATTATCTAACCATTGCTTTTTGTTTGACTCAGCTCGTTGGAATAGTTTAGCCAATGGAGCGTTTGCAAATCTGAAACAAAAATGTGAGTTTTCTCAAAACCCAACATTCTTTGTGAAGATGAAAAATTAAAGACTTTCCTGAAAGCTCTTCGAATAATCTAACCAATGCTGTTTGCTTGATTCACCTCGTTCAATTAATTTAGCCGCTATAGCGTTTGCAAAGTTGAAACAAAAATGTGATTTTTATCAAAACCCAACATTTTTTGTAAACACTATTACCACGTTCCTGGTAGGAGTAGAAGAAAGATTGAAGACTTTCCTGAAAGCTCTTTTAATTATCTAACCAGTGCTTTTTATTTGACTCACCTCTTTCAACAGTTTAGCCGCTAGATCGTTTGCAAAGTTGAAACAAAAATGTGATTTTTCTCAAAACCCTAAATTTTTTGCAAGCACTGTTGCCACGTTTCTGGTAGGAGTAGAAGAAAAATAAAAGATTTAATTATCCAACCAATTCTGTTTGGTGAAACAAATATGTGATTTTTATCAAAACCCAACATTCTTTGTGAACACCGTTTCCATGCCCCTGAAAGGAGTAGAAAAAAAAATGACTTTCCTAAAAACTTTTTAAATTGTCTAACCATTGCTTTTTGTTTGACTAAGTTCGTTCAAACAGTTCAGCCACTAGAGCGTTTGCAAAGTTGAAACAAAAATGTGAATTTTCTCAAAACCCAACATTCTTTGTGCACACTGTTGCCACGTTTCTGGTAGGAGTAGAAGAAAGATTGAAGACTTTCCTGAAAGCTTTTTAAATTGTCTAATCAATGCTATTTGCTTGACTCAGCTCGTTCAAATAAATTAGCCGCTAGAGCGTTTGCAAAGGTGAAACAAAAATGTGAATTTTCTCAAAACCCAACAATTTTGTGAATTCACAAAAATTTAGGGTTTTGAGAAAAATCACATTGTTGTTTCAACTTTGCAACGCTCTAGCGGCTGAACTATTTTAACGAGGCGGGTCAAACAAACAGAATTGGTTAGATAATTTAATCTTTAATTTTACTTCTACTTCTAACGGAAACGTGGCAACAGTGTTCGCAAAAAATTTAGGGTTTTGAGAATAATCACATTTTTTTTTCAAATTTGCAAACGCTCTAGTGGCTAAACTATTTGAACGAGGTGAATCAAGCAAACAGTATTGGTTAGATTATTCGAAGAGCTTTCAGGGAAGTCTTCAATCTTTTTCTAGTCCTACCAGAAACGTGGCAACAGTGTTCGCAAAAAATTTAGGGTTTTGAGAAAATTCACATTTTTGTTTCAGATTTGCAAACGCTCTAGTGGCTAATTTATTTAAACGAGCTGAGCCAAAGAAAAAGCATTGGTTAGACAATTTAAAGAGCTTTCAGGAAAGTCTTCAATTTTTCTTCTACTCCTACCAGGAGCGTGGCAATAGTGTTCACAAAAAATGTTGGGTTTTGATAAAAATCACATTTTTGTTTCACCTTTGCAAACGCTCCAGCGGCTAAACTGTTTGAAAGAGCTTAGTCAAACAAAAAGCATTGGTTAGACAATTTAAAGAGCTTTCAGGAAAGTCTTCAAGCTTTTGTCTTTACCTACCAGGAGCGTGGCAATAGTGTTCACAAAAATTTGGGGTTTTGAGAAAATTCACATTTTTGTTTCACCTTTGCAAACGCTCCAGCAGCTAAACTGTTTCAACAAGGTGAGTCAACCAAACAGAATTGGTTAGATAATTGAATCTTTAATTTTTCTTCTACTCCTACCAGAAACGTGGCAACAGTGTTCGCAAAAAATTTAGGGTTTTGAGAAAATTCACATATTTGTTTCAGATTTGCAAACGCTCAAGTAGCTAAACTATTTAAACGAGCTTAGTCAAACAAACAGCATGGGTTAGACAATTTAAAGAGCTTTCAGGAAAGTCTTCAAGCGTTTGTCTTTACCTACCAGGAGCGTTGCAATAGTGTTCACAAAGATTTAGGGATTTGAGAAAATTCACATTTTTGTTTCAAGTTTACAAACGCTCTAGCGGCTAAACTATTTGAACGAGGTGAGTCAAACAAACAGAATTGGATAGAAAATTTGAAGAGCTTTCAGGAAGGTCTTTAATTTTTCATTTACTCATACCAGAAACGTGGCAACAGTGTTCACAAAGAATGCTGGGTTTTGAGAAAATTCACACTTTTGTTTTAAATTTGCAAACTCCCTAGCGGTTATATCATTGAAGCGAGGTGAATAAAACAAACAGTATTGGTGATATTATTCGAAGAGCTTTCAGGAAAGTCTTCAGTTTTTGTTTACTCTTACCAGAAACGTGGCAACAGTGTTCGCAAAAAATTTAAGGTTTTGAAAAAATTCCATTTTTGTCTCAACTCTTCAAACGCTTTAGCGGCGAAGTTATTTGAGCGAGGTGAATCAAGCAAACAGTATTGGTTAGATTATTCGAAGAGCCTTCAGGAAAGTCTTCAATCTTTTTCTAGTCCTACCAGAAACGTGGCAAGAGTGTTCCCAAAAAATTTAGGGTTTTGAAAAAATTCACATTTTTGTTTCAGATTTGCAAACGCTCTAGTGGCTAATTTATTTAAACGAGCTGAGCCAAAGAAAAAGCATTGGTTAGACAATTTAAAGAGCTTTCAGGAAAGTCTTCAATTTTTCTTCTACTCCTACCAGGAGCGTGGCAATAGTGTTCACAAAAAATGTAGGGTTTTGATAAAAATCACATTTTTGTTTCACCTTTGCAAACGCTCCAGCGGCTAAACTGTTTCAACAAGGTGAGTCAACCAAACAGAATTGGTTAGATAATTTGAAGAGCTTTCAGGAAAGTTTTTAATTTTTCATTTACTCCTACCAGAAACGTGGCAACAGTGTTCACAAAGAATGTTGGGTTTTGAGAAAATCCACATTTTTGTTTTAACTTTGCAAACGCTCTAGCGGCTATATTATTGAAACGAGGTGAATAAAACAAACAGTATTGGTGAGATTATTCGAAGAGCTTTCAGGAAAGTCGTCAGTTTTTGTTTACTCTTACCAGAAACGTGGCAACAGTGTTCGCAAAAAATTTAGGGTTTTGAAAAAAATCCCATTTTTGTCTCAACTTTGCAAACGCTCTAGCGGCGAAGTTATTTGAGCGAGGTGAATCAAGCAAACAGTATTGGTTAGATTATTCGAAGGGTTTTCAGGAAAGTCTTCAATTTTTCTTCTGCCCTTACCACAAACGTGGCAACAGTGTTCACAAAGAATGTTGGGTATTAAGAAAATTCAAATTTTTTTTTTCAACTTTGCAAACGCTCTAGTGGCTAAACTATTTCAACGAGCTGAGTCAAACAAAAAGCATTGGTTAGACAATTTAAAGAGCTTTCAGGAAAGTCTTCAATCTTTCTTCTACTCCTACCAGGAGCGTGGCAATAGTGTTCACAAAAAATATTGGGTTTTGATAAAAATTACATTTTTGTTTCACCTTTGCAAACGCTCCAGCGGCTAAACTGTTTCAACAAGGTGAGTCAACCAAACAGAATTGGTTGGATAATTGAATCTTGAATTTTTCTTCTACTCCTACCAGAAACATGGCAACAGTGTTCACAAAAAATGTTGGGTTTTGAGAAAATTCACATTTTTGTTTCAGATTTGCAAACGCTCTAGTAGCTAAACTATTTCAACGAGCTGAGTCAATTAAAAAGCAATGGTTAGATAATTTAAAGAGCTTTCAGGAAAGTCTTCAATCTTTCTTCTACCGCTGCCAGGAGCGTGGCAATAGTGTTCGCAAGAAATGTTGGGTTTTGATAAAAATCACATTTTTGTTTCACTTTTGCAAACGCTCCAGCGGCTTAACTGTTTCAACAAGGTGAGTCAACCAAACAGAATTGGTTAGATAATTGAATCTTTAATTTTTCTTCTACTCCTACCAAGAACGTGGTAATAGTGTTCACAAAAAGGTTGGGTTTTGATAAAAATCACATTTTTGTTTCAATTTTGAAAACGCTCTAGCGGCAAGCTATTAGAACGAGGTGAGTAAATAAAAAGCACTGGTAAGATAATTTAAAGAGCTTTCAGGAAAGTGTTCAACTTTTCTTCTACTCCTACCAGGGGCGTGGCAATAGTGTTCACAAAAATGTGGGGTTTTGATAAAAATCACATTTTTGTTTCAACTTTGAAAACGCTCTAGCGGCAAGCTATTAAAACGAGATGAGTAAATAAAAAGCACTGGTAAGATAATTTAAAGAGCTTTCAGGAAACTGTTCAACTTTTCTTCTACTCCTACCAATTATTGAAACGAGGTGAATCAAACAAACAGTATTGGTGAGATTATTCGAAGGGCTTCAGGAAAGTCTTCAGTTATTTTTTTACTCTTCCGTGAAACGTGGCTACAGTGTTCGCAAAAAATTAAGGGTTTTGAGAAAAATCCCATTTTTGTTTCAACTTTTCAAACGCTCTAGCGAAGAAGTTATTTAAACGAGGTGAATCGAGCAAACAGTATTGGTTAGCTTATTCGAAGGGTTTTCAGGAAAGTCTTCAATCTTTCTTCTGCTCCTACTAGAAACGTGGCAACAGTGTTCACAAAGAATGTTGGGTATTGAGAAAAATTCAAATTTTTTTTTCAACTTTGCAAACGCTCTAGTGGGTTAACTATTTGAACGAGCTTAGTCAAACAAAAAGCATTGGTTAGACGATTTAAAGAGCTTTCAGGAAAAACTTCAATCTTTCTTTTACTTCTACCAGCAGCGTGGCAATAGTGTTCACAAAAAATGTTGGGTTTTGATAAAAATCACATTTTTGTTTCATCTTTGCAAACGCTCTAGCGGCTAAATTATTTGAACGAGGTGAATCAAACAAACAATGTTAGTTAGATAATTCGAAGAGTTTTCAGGAAAGTCTTCAATTTTTCTTCTACTCCTACCAGAAACGTGGCAACAGTGTTCACAAAAAATGTTGGGTTTTGAGAAAATTCACATTTTTTTCACCTTTGCAAACGCTCTAGCGGACGAAGTTATTTGAACGAGGTGAATCAAACAAACAAAATTGGTTAGACAATTTAAAGAGCTTTGAGGAGAGCCTTCAATCTTTCTTCTACTCCTACCAGCAGCGTGGCAATAGTGTTCGTAAAAAATTTAGGGTTTTGAGAAAAATCACATTTTTGTTCCAACTTTGCAAACGCTCTAGCGGCTAAATTATTGAAACGAGGTGAATCAAACAAACAATATTAGTTAGATAATTTGAAGAGCTTTCAGGAAAGTCTTCAGTTCTTTTACTCCTACCAGAAACATGGCAACAGTGTTCGCAAAAATGTAGGGTTTTGATAAAAATCACATTTTTGTTTCAACTTTACAAACGCTCTAGCGGCGAAGTTATTTGAACGAGGTGAATTAAACAAACAGTATTGGTTAGATTATTCGAAGGGTTTTCAGGAAAGTCTTCAATCTTCTTCTGCTCCTACCAGAAACGAGGCAACAGTGTTCACAAAGAATGTTGGGTATTGAGAAAATTCACATTTTTTTCAACTTTGCAAACGCTCTAGTGGGTTAAGTATTTGAACGAGCTAAGTCAAACAAAAAGCATTGGTTAGACAATTTAAAGGGCTTTCAGGAAAGTCTTCAATCTTTCTTCTACTCTTTTCAGGGGCGTGGCAATAGTATTCACAAAAATTTAGGGTTTTGATAAAAATCACATATTTGTTTCATCTTTGCAAACGCTCTAGCGGCTAAACTATTTGAACAAGGTGAGTCAACCAAACAGAATTTGTTAGATAATTGAATCTTTAATTTTTCTTCTACTCCTACCAGAAACGTGGCAACAGTATTCGCAAAAAATTTAGGGTTTTGGTTTTCACATTTTTGTTTCACCTTTGCAAACGCTCCAGCGGCTAAACTGTTTCAACAAGGAAAGTCAACCAAACAGAATTGGTTAGATAATTGAATCTTTAATTTTTCTTCTACTCCTACCAGAAACGTGGCAACAGTGTTCACAAAAAATGTTGGGTTTTGAGAAAATTAACATTTTTGTTTCAGATTTGCAAACGCTCTGGTGGCTTAACTATTTCAAAGAGCTGAGTCAAACAAAAAGCATTGGTTAGACAATTTAAAGAGCTTTCAGGAGAGTCTTCAATCTTTGTTCCACTCCTACCAGGAGCGTGGCAATAGTGTTCTTAAAGAATGTTGGGTTTTGACAAAAATCACATTTTTGTTTCAACTTCGCAAACGCTCTAGTGGGTTAAGTATTTGAACGAGCTTAGTC
The DNA here is from genome assembly GCA_037783105.1 of Bactrocera zonata. Classification (NCBI taxonomy): domain Eukaryota; kingdom Metazoa; phylum Arthropoda; class Insecta; order Diptera; family Tephritidae; genus Bactrocera; species Bactrocera zonata. Next base: position 99,923 of record JBAWJQ010003910.1, read on the forward strand.
AAACGAAAAGCATTGGTTAGACAATTTAAAGGGCTTTCAAGAAAGTATTCAATCTTTCTTCTACTCTTTTCAGGGGCGTGACAATAGTATTCACAAAAATTTAGGGTTTTGAGAAAAATCACATTTTTGTTTCAACTTTGCAAACGCTCTAGCGGCTAAATTATTTGAACGAGGTGGGTCAAACAAACAGAATTGGTTAAATAATTGAATCTTTAATTTTGCTTCTACTCCTACCAGAAACGTGGCAACAGTGTTCGCAAAAAATTTAGGGTTTTGGTTTTCACATTTTTGTTTCACCTTTGCAAACGCTCCAGCGGCTAAACTGTTTGAACAAGGTGAGTCAACCAAACAGAATTGGTTAGATAATTGAATCTTTAATTTTTCTTCTACTCCTGCCAGAAACGTGGCAACAGTGTTCACAAAAAATGTTGGGTTTTGATAAAAATCACATTTTTGTTTCAACTTAGCAAACGCTCTAGCGGTAAGCTATTTGAAAGAGGTGAAAAAATAAAAAGCACTGGTTATATAATTTAAAGAGCTTTCAGGAAAGTCTTCAATTTTTTTTCTACCCCTACCAGGAGCGTGGCAATAGTGTTCGCAAAAAATGTTGGGTTTTGATAAAAATCACATTTTTATTTCACCTTTTCAAACGCTCTAGCGGCTAAATTATTTGAACGAGGTGAATCAAACAAACAATATTAGTTAGATAATTCGAAGAGTTTTCAGGAAAGTCTTCAATTTTTCTTCTACTCCTAAAGGAAACGTGGCAACAGTGTTCACAAAAATGTTGGGTTTTGAGAAAATTCACATTTTTTTTTCCCCTTTGCAAACGCTCTAGCGGCTTAACTATTTGAACAAGGTGAGTCAAGCAAAAAGCGTTGGTTAGACAATTTAAAGAGCTTTCAGCAGAGTCTTCAACCTTTCTTCTACTCCTACCGGGAGCGTGGCAATAGTGTTCACAAAAAATGTTGGGTTTTGATAAAAATCGCCTTTGCAACGCTATAGCAGCTAAATTATTTGAACGAGGTGAATCAAACGAACAATATTAGTTAGATAATTTGAAGAGTTTTCAGGAAAGTCTTCAATCTTTCTTCTACTCCTACCAGAAACGTGGCAACAGTGTTCACCAAGAATGTTGGGTTTTGAGAAAATTCACATTTTTGTTTCAACTTCGCAAAAGCTCTAGGGGCTAAATTATTGAAACGAGGTGAATCAGACAAACAATATTAGTTAGATAATTTGAAGAGCTTTCACTAAAGTCTTCAGTTTTTTTTTACTCCTACCAGAAACATGGCAACAGTGTTCGCAAAAATGTAGGGTTTTGATAAAAATCACATTTTTGTTTCAACTTTGCAAACGCTCTAGCGGCGAAGTTATTTGAACGAGGTGAATCAAACAAACAGTATTGGTTAGATTATTCGAAGGGTTTTCAGGAAAGTCTTCAATTTTTCTTCTACTCCTACCAGGAGCGTGGCAATAGTGTTCGCAAAAAATGTTGGGTTTTGATAAAAATCACATTTTTATTTCACCTTTGCAAACGCTCTAGCGGCGAAGTTATTTGAACGAGGTGAATCAAACAAACAGTATTGGTTAGATTATTCGAAGGGTTTTCAGGAAAGTCTTCAATTTTTTTTCTACCCCTACCAGGAGCGTGGCAATAGTGTTCGCAAAAAATGTTGGGTTTTGATAAAAATCACATTTTTATTTCACCTTTTCAAACGCTCTAGCGGCTAAATTATTTGAACGAGGTGAACTAAACAAACAATATTAGTTAGATAATTCGAAGAGTTTTCAGGAAAGTCTTCAATTTTTCTTCTACTCCTACCAGAAACGTGGCAACAGTGTTCACAAAGAATGTTGGGTATTGAGAAAATTCACATTTTTTTTCAACTTTGCAAACGCTCTAGTGAGTTAACTATTTGAACGAGCTTAGTCAAACAAAAAGCATTGGTTGGACAATTTAAAGGGCTTTCAGGAAAAACTTCAATCTTTCTTCTACTCCTACCAGCAGCGTGACAATAGTGTTCACAAAAAATGTTGGGTTTTGATAAAAATCACATTTTTGTTTCATCTTTGCAAACGCTCTAGCGGCTAAACTATTTGAATAAGGTGAGTCAACCAAACAGAATTGGTTAGATAATTTAATCTTTTATTTTTCTTCTACTCCTACCAGAAACGTGGCAACAGTGTTCACAAAAAATTTAGGGTTTTGGTTTTCACATTTTTGTTTCACCTTTGCAAACGCTCTAGCGGCTAAACTGTTTCAACAAGGTGAATCAACCAAAAAGGATTGGTTAGATAATTGAATCTTTAATTTTTCTTCTACTCCTACCAGAAACGTGGCAACAGTATTCACAAAAAATGTTGGGTTTTGAGAAAATTAACATTTTTGTTTCAGATTTGCAAACGCTCTGGTGGCTAAACTATTTCAACGAGCTGAGTCAAACAAAAAGCATTGGTTAGACAATTTAAAGAGTTTTCAGGAGAGTCTTCAATCTTTCTTCCACTCCTACCAGGAGCGTGGCAATAGTGTTCACAAAGAACGTTGGGTTTCGACAAAAATCACATTTTTGTTTCACTTTTGCAAACGCTCTAGCAGCTAAATTATTTGAACGAGGTGAATCAAACGAACAATATTAGTTAGATAATTCGAAGAGTTTTCAGGAAAGTCTTCAATCTTTCTTCTACTCCTACCAGAAACGTGGCAACAGTGTTCAAAAAGAATGTTGGGTTTTGAGAAAATTCACATTTTTGTTTCAACTTCGCAAACGCCCTAGAGGGTTAACTATTTGAACGAGCTTAGTCAAACAAAAAGCATTGGTTAGACAATTTAAAGGGCTTTCAGGAAAGTCTTCAATCTTTCTTCTACTCTTTTCAGGGGCGTGGCAATAGTATTCACAAAATTTTAGGGTTTTGAGAAAAATCACATTTTTGTTTCAACTTTGCAAACGCTCTAGCGGCTAAATTATTTGAACGAGGTGGGTCAAACAAACAGAATTGGTTAGATAATTGAATCTTTAATTTTGCTTCTACTCCTACCAGAAACGTGGTAACAGTGTTCGCAAAAAATTTAGGGTTTTGGTTTTCACATTTTTGTTTCACCTTTGCAAACGCTCCAGCGGCTAAACTGTTTGAACAAGGTGAGTCAACCAAACAGAATTGGTTAGATAATTGAATCTTTAATTTTTCTTCTACTCCTGCCAGAAACGTGGCAACAGTGTTCACAAAAAATGTTGGGTTTTGATAAAAATCACATTTTTGTTTCAACTTTGCAAACGCTCTAGCGGTAAGCTATTTGAAAGAGGTGAAAAAATTAAAAGCACTGGTTAAATAATTTAAAGAGCTTTCAGGAAAGTCTTCAATCTTTTTTCTACCCCTACCAGGAGTGTGGCAATAGTGTTCGCAAGAAATGTTGGGTTTTGATAAAAATCACATTTTTGTTTCACTTTTTCAAACGCTCTAGCAGCTTAATTATTTGAACGAGGTGAATCAAACAAACAATATTAGTTAGATAATTCGAAGAGTTTTCAGGAAAGTCTTCAATTTTTCTTCTACTCCTAAAGGAAACGTGGCAACAGTGTTCACAAAAATTTTGGGTTTTGAGAAAATTCACATTTTTGTTTCACCTTTCAAGCAAAAAGCGTTGGTTAGACAATTTAAAGAGCTTTCAGCAGAGTCTTCAACCTTTCTTCTACACCTACCAGGAGCGTGGCAATAGTGTTCACAAAAAATGTTGGGTTTTGATAAAAATCACATTTTTGTTTCGCCTTTGCAAACGCTATAGCAGCTAAATTATTTGAACGAGGTGAATCAAACGAGCAATATTAGTTAGATAATTTGAAGAGTTTTCAGGAATGTCTTCCATCTTTCTTCTACTGCTACTAGAAACGTGGCAACAGTGTTCACAAAGAATGTTGGGTTTTGAGAAAATTCACATTTTTGTTTCAACTTTGCAAACGCTCTAGTGGGTTAACTATTTGAACGAGCTTAGTCAAGCAAAAAGCATTGGTTAGACAATTTAAAGAGCTTTCAGGAAAGTCTTCCATCTTTCTTCTTCTCTTTTCAGGGGCGTGGCAATAGTATTCACAAAAATTTATTGTTTTGAGAAAAATCACATTTTTGTTTCAACTTTTCAAACGCTCTAGCGGCTAAACTATTTCAACGAGGTGGGTCAAACAAACAGAATTGGTTAGATAATTTAATCTTTAATTTTGCTTCTACTCCTACCAGAAACGTGGCAACAGTGTTCGCAAAAAATTTAGGGTTTTGAGAAAAATCACATTTTTGTTTCAACTTTGCAAACGCTCCAGCGGCTAAACTGTTTCAACAAGGTAAGTCAACCCAACAGAATTGGTTAGATAATTGAATCTTTAATTTTTCTGTTACTCCTACCAGAAACGTGGCAACAGTGTTCACAAAAAATGTTGGGTTTTGAGAAAATTCACATTTTTTTTCACGGCTTAACTGTTTGAATAAGGTGAGTCAACCAAACAGAATTGGTTGGATAAATTAATCTTTAATTTTTCTTCTACTCCTACCAGAAACGTGGAAACAGTGTTCGCAAAAAATTTAGGGTTTTGGTTTTCACATTTTTGTTTCACCTTTGCAAACGCTCCAGCGGCTAAACTGTTTCAACAAGGTGAGTCAACCAAACAGAATTGGTTAGATAATTGAATCTTTAATTTTTCTTCTACTCCTACCAGAAACGTGGCAACAGTATTCTCAAAAAGGTTGGGTTTTGAGAAAAGTAACATTATTGCTTCAGATTTGCAAACGCTCTAGTGGCTAAACTATTTCAACGAGCTGAGTCAAACAAAAAGCATTGGTTAGACAACTTAAAGAGCTTTCGAGCTTTCAGGAGAGTCTTCAATCTTTCTTCCACTCCTACCAAGAGCGTGGCAATAGTGTTCACAAAGAATGTTGGGTTTTGACAAAAATCACATTTTTGTTTCACATTTGCAAACGCTCTAGCAGCTTAATTATTTGAACGAGGTGAATCAAACGAACAATATTAGTTAGATAATTCGAAGAGTTTTCAGGAAAGTCTTCAATCTTTCTTCTACTCCTACCAGAAACGTGGCAACAGTGTTCACAAGGAATGTTGGGTTTTGAGAAAATACACATTTTTGTTTCAACATCGCAAACGCTCTAGTGGGTTAGCTATTTGAACGAGCTTAGTCAAACAAAAAGCAATGGTTAGATAATTTAAAGAGCTTTCAGGAAAGTCTTCAATCTTTTTTCTACCCCTACCAGGAGCGAGGCAAAAGTGTTCGCAAAAAATGTTGGGCTTTGATAAAAATCACATTTTTTATCACCTTTGCAAACGCTCTAGCTGCTAAATTATTTGAACGAGGTGAATCAAACATACAATATTAGTTAGATATTATATTAGAAACGTGGCAACAGTGTTCACAAGAAATGTTGGGTTTTGAGAAAATTCACATTTTTGTTTCACTTTTGCACACGCTCTAGCAGCTTAACTATTTAAACAAGGTGAGTCAAGCAAAAAGCGTTGGTTAGACAATTTAAAGGGCTTTCAGGAGAGTCTTTAATCTTTCTTCTACTCCTACCAGGAGCGTGGCAATAGTGTTCACAAGGAATCTTGGGTTTTGATAAAAATCACATTTTTGTTTCACCTTTTCAACCGCTCTAGCAGCTAAATTATTTGTACGAGGTGTATCAAACGAAAAATGTTAGTTAGATAATTCGAAGAGTTTTCAGGAAAGTCTTCAATCTTTCTTCTACTCCTACCAGAAACGTGGCAACAGTGTTCACAAAAATGTTGGGTTTTGAGAAGATTAACATTTTTGTTTCAGATTTGCAAACGCTCTAGTGGCGAAACTATTTCAACGAGCTGAGTCAAACAAAAAGCATTGGTTAGACAATTAAAAGAGCTTTCAGGAGAGTCTTAAATCTTTCTTCCACTCCTACCAGGAGCGTGGCAATAGTGTTCACAAAGAATGTTGGGTTTTGACAAAAATCACATTTTTGTTTCACCTTTGCAAACGCTCTAGCAGCTAAATTATTTGAACGAGGTGAATCAAACAAACAATATTAGTTAGATATTTCGAAGAGTTTTCAGGAAAGTCTTCAATTTTTCTTCTACTCCTACCAGAAACGTGGCAACAGTGTTCACAAAGAATGTTGGGTTTTGAGAAAATTCACATTTTTGTTTCACCTTTGCAAACGCTCTAGCAGCTTAACTATTTAAACAAGGTGAGTAAAACAAAAAGCATTGGTTAGACAATTTAAAGAGCTTTGAGGAGAGTCTTCAATCTTTCTCCTACTCCTACCAGGAGCGTGGCAATAGTGTTCACAAAAAATGTTGGGTTTTGACAAAAATCACATTTTTGTTTCACCTTTGCAAACGCTCTAGCAGCTAAATTATTTGAACGAGGTGAATCAAACGAACAATATTAGTTAGATTATTCGAAGAGTTTTCAGGAAAGTCTTCAATCTTTGTTCTACTCCTACCAGAAACGTGGCAACAGTGTTCACAAAGAATGTTGGGTTTTGAGAAAATTCACATTTTTGTTTCAACTTTGCAAATGCTTTAGCGGCTAAATTATTGAAACGATGCGAACCAAACGAACAATATTAGTTAGATAATTCGAAGAGTTTTCAGGAAAGTCTTCAATCTTTGTTCTACTCCTACCAGAAACGTGGCAACAGTGTTCACAAAGAATGTTGGGTTTTGAGAAAATTCACATTTTTGTTTTACCTTTGCAAGCGCTCTAGCAGCTAATTTATTTGAACGAACTGAGTCAAGCAAATAGCATTGATTAGACAATTTAAAGAGCTTTCAGGCAAGTCTTTAATTTTTCATCTACTCCTACCAGAAACGTGGTAACAGTGTTCGCAAAAAATTTAGGGTTTTGAGAAAAATCACATTTTTGTTTCAACTTTGCAAACGCTCCAGCGGCTAAACTGTTTCAACAAGGTAAGTCAACCAAACAGAATTGGTTAGATAATTGAATCTTTAATTTTTCTGTTACTCCTACCAGAAACGTGGCAACAGTGTTCACAAAAAATGTTGGGTTTTGAAAAAATTCACATTTTTTTCACGGCTTAACTATTTGAATAAAGTGAGTCAACCAAACAGAATTGGTTGGATAATTTAATCTTTAATTTTTCTTCTACTCCTACCAGAAACGTGGCAACAGTGTTCGCAAAAAATTTAGGGTTTTGGTTTTCACATTTTTGTTTCACCTTTGCAAACGCCCCAGCGGCTAAACTGTTTCAACAAGGTGAGTCAACCAAACAGAATTGGTTAGATAATTGAATCTTTAATTTTTCTTCTACTCCTACCAGAAACGTGGCAACAGTATTCTCAAAAAATGTTGGGTTTTGAGAAAATTAACATTTTTGTTTCATATTTGCAAACGCTCTAGGGGCTTAACTATTTCAACGAGCTGAGTCAAACAAAAAGCATTGGTTAGACAATTTAAAGAGCTTTCAGGAGAGTCTTCAATCTTTCTTCCACTCCTTTCAAGAGCGTAACAAAAGTGTTCACAAAAAATGTTGGGTTTTGACAAAAATCACATTTTTGTTTCACATTTGCAAACGCTCTAGCAGCTTAATTATTTGAACGAGGTGAATCAAACGAACAATATTAGTTAGATAATTCGAAGAGTTTTCAGGAAAGTCTTCAATCTTTCTTCTACTCCTACCAGAAACGTGGCAACAGTGTTCACAAAGAATGTTGGGTTTTGAGAAAATACACATTTTTGTTTCAACATCACAAACGCTCTAGTGGGTTAACTATTTGAACGAGCTTAGTCAAACAAAACGCAATGGTTAGATAATTTAAAGAGCTTTCAGGAAAGTCTTCAATATTTTTTCTACCCCTACCAGGAGCGAGACAAAAGTGTTCGCAATGAATGTTGGGTTTTGACAAAAATCACATTTTTGTTTCAAAAATTATTTGAACGAGGTGAATCAAACGAACAATATTAGTTAGATAATTCGAAGAGTTTTCAGGAAAATCTTCAATCTTTGTTCTACTCCTACCAGAAACGTGGCAACAGTGTTCACAAAGGATGTTGGGTTTTGAGAAAATTCACATTTTTGTTTCAACTTTTCAAATGCTCTAGCGGCTAAATTATTGAAACGAGGCGAACCAAACAAACAGTATTGGTCGAAGGCTTAATTCGCAACGGGCTTTTCAGAGAAAGTTCTTCAATTCTTTCTTCTACTCTTTTCAATGAGCGTGGCAATAGTGTTCACAAAAATTTAGGGTTTTGAGAAAAATCACATATTTGTTTCAACTTTGCAAACGCTCTAGCGGCAAAATTATTTAAACGAGGTGAATCAAGCAAACATTTTTGTTTCGACTATTCGAAGAGCTTTCAGGAAAGTGTTCAATCTGTTTTCTACTCTTACCAGAAACGTGGCAACAGTGTTCACAAAAAATTTAGGGTTTTGAGAAAAATCACATTTTTGTTTCAACTTTGCAAACGATCTAGCGCCTAAATTATTGAAAAAGGTGAGTCAAATAAAAAGCACTGGTTAGATAATTAAAACAGCTTTCTAGAAAGTCTTCAATCTTTCTTCTACTTCTACCAGGAACGTGGTAATAGTGTTCACAAAAATGTTGAGTTTTGATAAAAATCACATTTTTGTTTCAAATTTGCATACGCTCTAGCAGCAAGCTATTTTAAAGAGGTGAGTAAATAAAAAGCACTGGTTAGATACGTTAAAGAGCTTTCAGGAAAGTGTTCAACTTTTCTTTTACTCCTACCAGGGGCGTGGCAATAGTGTTCACAAAAATGTAGGGTATTGAGAAAGTTCACATTTTTGATTCAACTTTGCAAACGCTCTAGCGGCTAAACTATTTGAACAAGGTGAGTCAAACAAACAGAATTAGATAAATAATTTGAAGAGCTTTCAGGAAAGTCTTTAATTTTTCATCTACTTTTACCAGAAACGTGGCAACAGTGTTCACAAAGAATGTTGGGTTTTGAGAAAATTCACATTTTTGTTTCAACTTTGCAAACGCTCTAGCGGCTATATTATTGAAACGAGGAGAACGAAACAAACAGTATTGGTGAGATTATTCGAAGAGCTTTCAGGAAAGTCTTCAGTTTTTTTACTCCTACCAGAAACATGGCAAAAGTGTTCGCAAAAAATTAGGGTTTTGAGAAAATCCCATTTTTGTTTCAACTTTGCAAACGCTCTAGCGGCGAAGTTATTTGAACGAGGTGAATCAAACAAACAGTATTGGTTAGATTATTCGAAGGGTTTTCAGGAAAGTCTTCAATCTTTCTTCTGCTCCTACCAGAAACGTGGCAACAGTGTTCACAAAGAATGTTGGGTATTGAGAAAATTCACATTTTTTTCAACATTGCAAACGCTCTAGTGGGTTAACTATTTGAACGACCTTAGTCAAACAAGAAGCATTGGTTAGACAATTTAAAAAGCTTTCAGGAAAGTCTTTAATCTTTCTTCTTCTCCTACCAGGAGCGTGGCAATAGTGTTCACAAAAAATTTTGGGTTTTGATAAAAATCACATTTTTGTTTCACCTTTGCAAACGCTCTAGCAGCTAAATTATTTGAACGAGGTGAATCAAGCAAACAATATTAGTTAGATAAATCGAAGAGTTTTCAGGAAAGTCTTCAATTTTTCTTGTACTCTTACCAGAAACGTAGCAACAGTGTTCACAAAAAATGTTGGGTTTTGAGAAAATTCACATTTTTGTTTCACCTTTGCAAACGCTCTAGCGGCTAAATTATTGAAACGAGGTGAATCAAGCGAACAATATTAGTTAGATAATTCAAAGAGTTTTCAGGAAAGTCTTCAATTTTTCTTGTACTCTTACCAGAAACGTAGCAACAGTGTTCACAAAAAATGTTGGGTTTTGAGAAAATTCACATTTTTGTTTCACCTTTGCAAACGCTCTAGCAGCTAAATTATTTGAACGAGGTGAATCAAGCAAACAATATTAGTTAGATAATTCAAAGAGTTTTCAGGAAAGTCTTCAATCTTTCTCCTACTCCTACCAGGAGCGTGGCAATAGTGTTCACAAAAAATTTTGGGTTTTGATAAAAATCACATTTTTGTTTCACCTTTGCAAACGCTCTAGCAGCTAAATTATTTGAACGAGGTGAATCAAGCAAACAATATTAGTTAGATAAATCGAAGAGTTTTTCAGGAAAGTCTTCAATTTTTCTTGTACTCTTACCAGAAACGTAGCAACAGTGTTCACAAAAAATGTTGGGTTTTGAGAAAATTCACATTTTTGTTTCACCTTTGCAAACGCTCTAGCGGCTAAATTATTGAAACGAGGTGAATCAAGCGAACAATATTAGTTAGATAATTCAAAGAGTTTTCAGGAAAGTGTTCAATCTTTCTCCTACTCCTACCAGGAGCGTGGCAATAGTGTTCACAAAAAATGTTGGGTTTTGACAAAAATCACATTTTTGTTTCACCTTTGCAATTGCTCTAGCAGCTAAATTATTTGAACGAGGTGAATCAAACGAACAATATTAGTTAGATAATTCGAAGAGTTTTCAGGAAAATCTTCAATCTTTGTTCTACTCCTACCAGAAACGTGGCAACAGTGTTCACAAAGGATGTTGGGTTTTGAGAAAATTCACATTTTTGTTTCAACTTTTCAAATGCTCTAGCGGCTAAATTATTGAAACGAGGCGAACCAAACAAACAGTATTGGTCAGGTTATTCGAAGGGTTTTCAGGAAAGTCTTCAATCTTTCTTCTGCTTTTACCAGAAACGTGGCAACTGTGTTCACAAAGAATGTTGGATATTGAGAAAATTCATTCAATTCCAACTTTGCAAACGCTCTAGTGGCTAAACTATTTGAACGAGCTGAGTCAAACAAAAAGCATTGGTTAGACAATTTAAGGAGCTTTCAGGAAAGTTTTCAATTTTTCTTCTACTCTTTTCAATGGCGTGGCAATAGTGTTCACAAAAATTTAGGGTTTTGAGAAAAATCACATATTTGTTTCAACTTTGCAAACGCTCTAGCGGCTAAATTATTTAAACGAGGTGAATCAAGCAAACATTTTGTTTCGACTATTCGAAGAGCTTTCAGGAAAGTGTTCAATCTGTTTTCTACTCTTACCAGAAACGTGGCAACAGTGTTCACAAAAAATTTAGGGTTTTGAGAAAAATCACATTTTTGTTTCAACTTTGCAAACGATCTAGCGCCTAAATTATTGAAAAAGGTGAGTCAAATAAAAAGCACTGGTTAGATAATTAAAACAGCTTTCAGGAAAGTCTTCAATCTTTCTTTACTCCTACCAGGAGCGTGGCAATAGTGTTCACAAAAATTGTTGGGTTTTGATAAAAATCACATTTTTGTTTCACCTTTGCAAACGCTCTAGCAGCTAAATTATTTGAACGAGGTGAATCAAGCAAACAATATTAGTTAGATAAATCGAAGAGTTTTCAGGAAAGTCTTCAATTTTTCTTGTACTCTTACCAGAAACGTAGCAACAGTGTTCACAAAAAATGTTGGGTTTTGAGAAAATTCACATTTTTGTTTCACCTTTGCAAACGCTCTAGCGGCTAAATTATTGAAACGAGGTGAATCAAGCGAACAATATTAGTTAGATAATTCAAAGAGTTTTCAGGAAAGTCTTCAATTTTTCTTGTACTCTTACCAGAAACGTAGCAACAGTGTTCACAAAAAATGTTGGGTTTTGAGAAAATTCACATTTTTGTTTCACCTTTGCAAACGCTCTAGCAGCTAAATTATTTGAACGAGGTGAATCAAGCAAACAATATTAGTTAGATAATTCAAAGAGTTTTCAGGAAAGTCTTCAATCTTTCTCCTACTCCTACCAGGAGCGTGGCAATAGTGTTCACAAAAAATTTTGGGTTTTGATAAAAATCACATTTTTGTTTCACCTTTGCAAACGCTCTAGCAGCTAAATTATTTGAACGAGGTGAATCAAGCAAACAATATTAGTTAGATAAATCGAAGAGTTTTCAGGAAAGTCTTCAATTTTTCTTGTACTCTTACCAGAAACGTAGCAACAGTGTTCACAAAAAATGTTGGGTTTTGAGAAAATTCACATTTTTGTTTCACCTTTGCAAACGCTCTAGCGGCTAAATTATTGAAACGAGGTGAATCAAGCGAACAATATTAGTTAGATAATTCAAAGAGTTTTCAGGAAAGTGTTCAATCTTTTTTCTACTCTTACCAGGAACGTGGCAACAGTGTTCGCAAAAAATTTAGGGTTTTGAGAAAAATCACATATTTCTTTCAATTTTGCAAACGATCTAGCGGCTAAACTATTAAAAGAGGTGAGTCAAATAAAAAGCACTGGTTAGATTATTCAAAGAGCTTTCAGGAAAGTCTTCGAACTTTCTTCTACTCCTATTAGAAACGTGGCAACAGTGTTAACAAAGAATGTTGGGTTTTGATAAAAATCACATTTTTGTTTCAACTTTGCATACGCTCTAGCGGCAAGCTATTTGAAAGACGTGAGTAAATAAATAGCACTGGTTAGATAATTTAAAGAGCTTTCAGGAAAGTGCTCAACTTTTCTTCTACTCCTACCAGGGGCGTGGCAGTAGTGTTCACAAAAATGTAGGGTTTTGATAAAAATCACATTTTTGAATCAACTTTGCAAACGCTCTAGCGGCGAAGTTATTTGAACGAGGTGAATCAAACAAACAATATTGGTTAGATTATTCGAAGGGTTTTCAGGAAAGTCTTCAATCTTTCTTCTACTCCTACCAGAAACGTGGCGACAGTGTTCGCAAAAAATTTAGGGTTTTGGTTTTCACATTTTTGTTTCACCTTTGCAAACGCTCCAGCGGCTAAACTGTTTCAACAAGGTGAGTCAACCAAACAGAACTGGTTAGATAATTGAATCTTTAATTTTTCTTCTACTCCTAAGAGAAACGAGGCAACAGTGTTCGCAAAGAATGTTGGGTTTAGAGAAAATTCACATTTTTGTTTCACCTTTGCAAACGCTCTAGCGGTTAACTATTTGAACAAGGTAAGTCAAACAAAAAGCAGTGGTCAGACAATTTAAAGAGCTTTCAGGAGAGTCTTCAATCTTTCTTCTACTCCTACCAGGAGCGTGGCAACAGTGTTCACAAAGAATGTTGGGTTTAGAGAAAATTCACATTTTTGTTTCAACTTTACAAACGCTCTAGCAGCTAAATTATTTGAACGAGGTGAATCAAACGAACAATATTAGTTAGATAATTCGAAGAGTTTTCAGGAAAGTGTTCAATCTTTTTTCTACTCTTACCAGAAACGTGGCAACAGTGTTCGCAAAAAATTTAGGGTTTTGAGAAAAATCACATTTTTGTTTCAACTTTGCAAACGATCTAGCGGCTAAACTATTAAAACGAGGTGAGTCAAATAAAAAGCACTGGTTAGATAATTCAAAGAGCTATCAGGAAAGTCTTCGAACTTTCTTCTACTCCTATTAGAAACGTGGCAACAGTGTTCACACAGAATGTTGGGTTTTGATAAAAATCACATTTTTGTTTCAACTTTGCAAATGCTCTAGCGGCAAGCTATTTGAAAGAGGTGAGTCAAATAAATAGCACTGGTTAGATAATTTAAAGAGCTTTCAGGAAAAATCTCAACTTTTCTTCTACTCCTACCAGGGGCGTGGCAATAGTGTTCACAAAAATGTAGGGTTTTGATAAAAATCACATTTTTGAATCAACTTTGCAAACGCTCTAGCGGCTAAACTATTTGAACGAGGTGAGTCAAACAAACAGAATTGGTTAGATAATTTAATCTTTAATTTTTCTTCTACTCCTACAAGGAGCGTGGAAATAGTATTCACAAAAAATGTTGGGTTTTGATAAAAATCACATTTTTGTTTCACCTTTGCAAACGCTCTAGCGGCGAAGTTATTTGAACGAGGTGAATCAAACAAAAAAAATTGGTTAGACTAATCGAAGGGTTTTCAGGAAAGTCTTCAATCTTTCTTCTGCTCCTACCAGAAACGTGGCAACAGTGTTCACAAAGAATGTTGGTATTGAGAAAATTCACTTTTTTTTCAACTTTTCAAACGCTCTAGTGGGTTATCTATTTGAACAAGGTGAGTCAACCAAACAGAATTGGTTAGATAATTTAATCCTTAATTTTTCTTCTACTCCTACCAGAAACGTGGCAACAGTGTTCGCAAAAAATTTAGGGTTTTGGTTTTTACATTTTGGTTTCACCTTTGCAAACGCTCCAGCGGCTAAACTGTTTCAACAAGGTGAGTCAACCAAACAGAATTGGTTAGATAATTGAATCTTTAATTTTTCTTCTACTCCTATTAGAAACGTGGCAACAGTGTTCACACAGAATGTTGGGTTTTGATAAAAATCACATTTTTGTTTCAACTTTGCAAATGCTCTAGCGGCAAGCTATTTGAAAGAGGTGAGTAAATAAATAGCACTGGTTAGATAATTTAAAGAGCTTTCAGGAAAAATCTCAACTTTTCTTCTACTCCTACCAGGGGCGTGGCAATAGTGTTCACAAAAATGTAGGGTTTTGAGAAAATTCGCATTTTTGTTTCATCTTTGCAAACGCTCTAGCGGCTAAATTATTGAAACGAGGTAAATAAAACAAACAGTATTGGTTAGATTATTCGAAGAGCTTTCAGAAAAGTGTTCAATCTTTATTCTACTTTTACCAGAAACGTGGCAACAGTGTTCGCAAAAAATTTAGGGTTTTGAGAAAAATCACATTTTTGTTTCAACTTTGCAAACGCTCTAGCGGCGAAGTTTTTTGAACGAGGTGAATCAAACAAACAGTATTGGTTAGGTTATTCGAAAAACTTTCAGGAAATTCTTCAATCTTTTTCTACTCCTACCAGAAACGTAGCAACAGTGTTCGCAAAAAATTTTGGGTTTTTAGAAAGTTCACATTTTTATTTCAGATTTGCCAACGCTCTAGTGGCTAAACTATATAAACGAGCTTAGTCAAACAAAAAGCATTGGTTAGACAATTTAAAGAGCTTTCAGGAAAGTCTTCAATCTTTCTTCTATTTCTTTTCAGGGGCGTGGCAACAGTGTTCACAAAAATTTAGGGTTTTGCGAAAAATCACATTTTTGTTTCAACTTTGCAAACTATCTAGCGGCTAAATTATTTAAACGAGGTGAATCAAGCAAACAGTATTGGTTAGATTATTCGAAGAGCTTTCAGAAAAGTGTTCAATCTTTTTTCTACTCTTACCAGAAACGTGGCAACAGTGTTCGCAAAAAATTTAGGGTTTTGAGAAAAATCACAATTTTGTTTCAACTTTGCAAGCCATCTAGCGGCTAAACTATTGAAAGAGGTAAGTCAAGTAATAAGCACTAGTTAGATAATTAAAAGAGCTTTCAGGAAAGTCTTCAATCTTTCTTCTACTCCTACCAGAAGCGTGGCAATAGTGTTCACAAAGAATGTTGGGTATTGAGAAAACTCACATTTTTTTTTTCAACTTTGAAACGCTCTAGTGGGTTAACTATTTAAACGAGCTTAGTCAAGCAAAAAGCATTAGTTAGACAATTTAAAGAGCTTTCAGGAAAAACTTCAATCTTTCTTCTACTCCTACCAGCAGCGTGGCAAAAGTGTTCACAAAAAAGGTTGGGTTTTGATAAAAATCACATTTTTGTTTCATCTTTGCAAACGCTCCAGCGGCTAAACTATTTGAACAAGGTGAGTCAACCAAACAGAATTGGTTAGATAATTTAATCTTTAATTTTTCTTCTACTCCTACTAGAAACGTGGCAACAGTGTTCGCAAAAAATTTAGGGTTTTGGTTTTCACATTTTTGTTTCAAATTTGCAAATTTCTAGCGGCTAAACTATTGAACGAGCTAAGTCAAACAAAAAGCATTGGTTAGACAATTTAAAGAGCTTTCAGGAAAGTTTTCAATCTTTCTTCTATTTTTTTCAGGGGCGTGGCAATAATGTTCACAAAAATTTAAAGTTTTGAGAAAAATCACATTTCAGTTTCAACTTTGCAAACGATCTAGCGGCAAAATTATTTAAACGAGGTGAATCAAGCAAACAGTATTGATTAGATTTTTCGAAGAGATTTCAGGAAATTGTTCAATCTTTTTCTACTCCTACCAGAAACGTGGCAACAGTGTTCGCAAAAAATTTAGGGTTTTGAGAAAAATCACATTTTTGTTTCAACTTTGCAAACGCTCTTGCGGCTAAACTATTTGAACAAGGTGAGTCAGACAAACAGAATTGGATAGATAATTTGAAGAACTTTCAGGAAAGTCTTTAATTTTTCATCTACTTTTACCAGAAACGTGGCAACAGTGTTCACAAAGAATGTTGGGTTTTAAGAAAATTCGCATTTTTGTTTCAACTTTGCAAACGCTCTAGCGGCTATATTATTGAAACGAGATGAATGAAACAAACAGTATTGGTTAGAATATTCGAAGGGCTTTCAGGAAAGTCTTTAGTTTTTTTACTCCTACCAGAAACATGACAACAGTGTTCGCAAAAAATTAGGGTTTTGAGAAAAATCCCATTTTTGTTTCAACTTTGCAAACGCTCCAGCGGCTAAACTATTTGAACAAGGTGGGTCAACCAAACAGAATTGGTTAGATAATATAATCTTTAATTTTTCTTTTACTCCTACCAGAAACGTGGCAGCAGTGTTCGCAAAAAATTTAGGGTTTTGGTTTTCACATTTTTGTTTCACCTTTGCAAACGCTCCAGCGGCTAAACTGTTTCAACAAGGTGAGTCAACCAAACAGAATTGGTTAGATAATTGAATCTTTAATTTTTCTTCTACCCCTACCAGGAGCGTGGCAATAGTGTTCGCAAAAAATGTTGGGTTTTGATAAAAATCACATTTATGTTTCAACTTTGCAAACGATCTAGCGGCTAAATTATTTGAACGAGGTGAATCAAACAAACAATTTTAGTTAGATAATTCGAAGAGTTTTCAGGAAAGTCTTTAATTTTTCTTCTACTCTTAAAGGAAACGTGGCAACAGTGTTTACAAAAAATGTATGGTTTTGAGAAAATTCACATTTTTGTTTCAACTTTGCAAACGCTCTAGTGGGTTAACGATATGAACGAGCTTAGTCAGGCAAAAAGCATTGGTTAGACAATTTAAAGAGCTTTCAGGAAAGTCTTCAATCTTTCTTATACTCCTACGAGGAGCGTGGCAATAGTGTTCAAAAAAAATGTTGGGTTTTGATAAAAATCACATTTTTGTTTCGCCTTTGCAAACGCGAAAGCAGCTAAATTATTTGATCGAGGTGAATCAAACGAACAATATTAGTTAGATAATTTGAAGAGTTTTCAGGAATGTCTTCCATCTTTCTTCTACTCCTACTAGAAACGTGGCAACAGTGTTTACAAAGAATGTTGGGTTTTGAGAAAAGCCACATTTTTGTTTCAACTTTGCAAACGCTCAAGCAGCTAAATTATTTGAACGAGGTGAATCAAACGAACAATATTAGTTAGATAATTTGAAGAGTTTTCAGGAATGTCTTCCATCTTTCTTCTACTCCTACTAGAAACGTGGCAATAGTGTTCACAAAGAATGTTGGGTTTTGATAAAAATCACATTTTTGTTTCGCCTTTGCAAACGCTCAAGCAGCTATATTATTTGAACGAGGTGAATCAAACGAACAATATTAGTTAGATAATTTGAAGAGTTTTCAGGAATGTCTTCCATCTTTCTTCTACTCCTACTAGAAACGTGGCAATAGTGTTCACAAAGAATGTTGGGTTTTGATAAAAATCACATTTTTGTTTCGCCTTTGCAAACGCTCAAGCAGCTAAA
The DNA here is from genome assembly GCA_037783105.1 of Bactrocera zonata. Classification (NCBI taxonomy): domain Eukaryota; kingdom Metazoa; phylum Arthropoda; class Insecta; order Diptera; family Tephritidae; genus Bactrocera; species Bactrocera zonata. Next base: position 117,643 of record JBAWJQ010003910.1, read on the forward strand.
TTACTTGAACGAGGTGAATCAAATGAACAATATTAGTTAGATAATTTGAAGAGTTTTCAGGAATGTCTTCCATCTTTCTTCTACTCCTACTAGAAACGTGGCAACAGTGTTTACAAAGAATGTTGGGTTTTGAGAAAAGCCACATTTTTGTTTCAACTTTGCAAACGCTCTAGTGGGTTAACGATTTGAACGAGCTTAGTCAGGCAAAAAGCATTGGTTAGACAATTTAAAGAGCTTTCAGGAAAGTCTTCAATCTTTCTTATACTCCTACGAGGAGCGTGGCAATAGTGTTCAAAAAAAATGTTGGGTTTTGATAAAAATCACATTTTTGTTTCACCTTTGCAAACGCTCTTGCAGCTAAATTATTTGAACGAGGTGAATCAAACGAACAATATTAGTTAGATAATTCGAAAAGTTTTCAGGAAAGTCTTCAATCTTTCCTCTACTCCTACCAGAAACGTGGCAACAGTGTTCGCAAAAAATTTAGGGTTTTGAGAAAATTCACATTTTTGTTTCAACTTTGCAAACGCTCCAGCGGCTAAACTGTTTCAACAAGGTGAGTCAACCAAACAGAATTGGTTAGATAATTGAATCTTTAATTTTTCTTTTACTCCTACCAGAAACGCGGCAACAGTGTTCACAAAAAATGTTGGGTTTTGAGAAAATTCACATTTTTGTTTCAGATTTGCAAACGCTCTAGTGGCTAAACTATTTCAACAAGAAGAGTCAAACAAAAAGCATTGGTTAGACAATTGAAAGAGCTTTCAGGAGAGTCTTCAATCTTTCTTCTACTCCTACCAGGAGCGTGGCAATAGTGTTCACAAAGTATGTTGGGTTTTGTCAAAAATCACATTTGTGTTTCACCTTTGCAAACGCTCTAGCAGCTAAATTATTTGTACGAGGTAAATCAAACGAACAATATCAGTTAGATAATTCGAAGAGTTTTCAGGAAAGTCTTCAATCTTTTTTCTACTTCTACCAGAAACGTTGCAACAGTGTTCACAAGAAATGTTGGGTTTTGAGAAAATTCACATTTTTGTTTCACCTTTGCACACGCTCTAGCGGCTTAACTGTTTAAACAAGGTGAGTCAAGCAAAAAGCATTGGTTAGACAATTTAAAGAGCTTTCAGGAGAGTCTTCAATCTTTCTTATACTCCTACCAGGAGCGTGGCAATAGTGTTCAAAAAAAATGTTGGGTTTTGATAAAAATCACATTTTTGTTTCACCTTTGCAAACGCTCTAGCAGCTAAATTAGTTGAACGAGGTGAATCAAACGAACAATATTAGTTAGATAATTCGAAGAGTTTTCAGGAAAGTCTTCAATCTTTCTTCTACTCCTACCAGAAACGTGGCAACAGTGTTCACAAAGAATGTTGGGTTTTGAGAAAATTCACATATTTATTTCAACTTTGCAAACGCTCTATTGGGTTAACTATTCGAATGAGCTTAGTCAAACAAAAAGCATTGCTTAGACAATTTAAAGAGCTTTCAGGAAAGTCTTCAATCTTTCTTCTACTCTTTTCAGGGGCGTGGCAATAGTATTCACAAAAATTTAGGGTTTTGAGAAAAATCACATTTTTGTTTCAACTTTGCAAACGCTCTAGCGGCTAAACTATTTGAACGAGCTGAGTCAAACAAAAATCATTGGTTAGACAATCTAAAAAGCTTTCAGGAAAGTTTTCAACCTTTCACCTACTCTTTTCAGGGGAGTGGCAATAGTGTTCACAAAAATTTAGGGTTTTGAGAAAAATCACATTTTTGTTTCAACTTTGCAAACGCTCTAGCGGCTAAACTATTAGAACAAGGTGAGTCAAACAAAAAGCATTGGTTAGACAATTTAAAGAGCTTTGAGGAGAGTCTTCAATCGTTGTTCTACTTCTACCAGGAGCGTGGCAATAGTGTTCACAAAAAATGTTGGGTTTTGACAAAAATCACATTTTTGTTTCACCTTTGCAAACGCTCTAGCGGCTAAATTAATGAAACGAGGCGAACTAAACAAACAATATTAGTTAGATAATTTGAAGAGCTTTCAGGAAAGTCTTCAGTTTTTTTTTACTCCTACCAGAAACGTGGCAACCGTGTTCACAAAGAATGTTGGGTTTTGAGAAAATTCACATTTTTGTTTCAACATTGCAAATGCTCTAGCGGCTAAATTTATGAAACGAGGCGAACTAAACAAACAATATTAGTTAGATAATTTGAAGAACTTTCAGGAAAGTCTTCAGTTTTTTTTTTACTCCTACCAGAAACATGGCAACAGTGTTCGCAAAAATGTGGGGTTTTGATAAAAATCACATTTTGGTTTCAACTTTGCAAACTCTCTAGCGGCGAAATTATTTGAACGAGGTGAAACAAACAAACAGTATTGGTTAGATTATTCGAAGGGTTTTCAGGAAAGTCTTCAATCTTTCTTCTGTTCCTACCAGAAACGTGGCAACAGTGTTCACAAAGAATGTTGGATATTGAAAAAATTCACATTTTTTTTTCAACTTTGCAAACGCTCTAGTGGGTTAACTATTTGAACGAGCTTAGTCAAACAAAAAGCATTGGTTAGACAATTTAAAGAGATTTCAGGAAAAACTTCAATCTCTCTTCTACTCCTTCCAGCAGCGTGGCAATAGTTTTCACAAAAAATGTTGGGTTTTGATAAAAATCACATTTGTGTTTCATCTTTGCAAACGCTCCAGCGGCTAAACTATTTGAACAAGGTGAGTCCACCAATTAGAATTGGTGAGAATATTCGAAGAGCTTTCAGGAAAGTCTTCAGTTTTTGTTTTACTCCTCCCAGAAACGTGGCAACAGTGTACGCAAAAAATTTAGGGTTTTGAGGAAAATCCCATTTTTGTTTCAACTTTGCAAACGCTCTAGCGACGAAGTTATTTAAACGAGGTGAATCAAGCAAACAGTTTTGGTTAAAATATTCGAAGGGTTTTCAGGAAAGTTTTCAATCTTTTTTCTGCTTCTACCAGAAACGTGGCAACAGTGTTCACAAAGAATGTTGGATATTGAGAAAATTCACATTTTTTTTCAACTTTGCAAACGCTCTAGTGGCTAAACTATTTGAACGAGCTGAGTCAAACAAAAAGCATTGGTTAGACAATTTCAAGAGCTTTCAGGAAAGTTTTCAATCTTTCTTCTACTCTTTTCAGGGGAGTGGCAATAGTGTTCACAAAAATTTAGGGTTTTGAGAAAAATCACATTTTTGTTTCAACTTTGCAAACGCTCTAGCGGCTAAATTATTTAAACGAGGTGAATCAAGCAAACATTTTTGTTTAGACTATTCGAAGAGCTTTCAGGAAAGTGTTCAATCTGTTTTCTACTCTTACCAGAAACGTGGCAACAGTGTTCGCAAAAAATTTAGGGTTTTGAGAAAAATCACATTTTTGTTTCAAATTTGCAAACGATCTAGCGCCTAAATTATTGAAAAAGGTGAGTCAAATAAAAAGCACTGGTTAGATAATTAAAACAGCTTTCAGGAAAGTCTTCAATCTTTCTTTTACTCCTACCAGGGGCGTGGCAATAGTGTTCACAAAAAATGTTGGGTTTTGATAAAAATCACATTTGTGTTTCATCTTTGCAAACGCTCTAGCGGCTAAACTATTTGAACAAGGTGAGTCAAACAAACAGAATTTGATAGATAATTTGAAGAGCTTTCAGGAAAGTCTTTAATTTTCCATCTACTTTTACCAGAAACGTGGCAACAGTGTTCACAAAGAATGTTGGGTTTTGAGAAAATTCACATTTTTGTTTCAACTTTGCAAACGCTCTAGCGGCTATATTATTGAAACGAGGAGATCGAAACAAACAGTATTGGTGAGATTATTCGAAGAGCTTTCAGGAAAGTCTTCAGTTTTTTTTACTCCTACCAGAGACATGGCAAAAGTGTTCGTAAAAAATGTTGGGTTTTGAGAAAATTCACATTTTTGTTTCAGATTTGCAAACGCTCTAGTGGCTAAACTATTTCAACAAGAAGAGTCAAACATAAAGCATTGGTTAGTCAATTTAAAGAGCTTTCAGGAGAGTCTTCAATCTTTCTTCTACTCCTACCAGGAGCGTGGCAATTGTGTTCACAAAGAATGTTGGGTTTTGAGAAAATTCGCATTTTTGTTTCATCTTTGCAAACGCTCTAGCGGCTAAATTATTGAAACGAGGTAAATAAAACAAACAGTATTGGTTAGATTATTCGAAGAGCTTTCAGAAAAGTGTTCAATCTTTTCGAGAAAAATCACATTTTTGTTTCAACTTTGCAAACGCTCTAGCGGCGAAGTTTTTTGAACGAGGTGATTCAAACAAACAGTATTGGTTAGGTTATTCGAAAAACTTTCAGGAAAGTCTTCAATCTTTTTCTACTCCTACCAGAAACGTAGCAACAGTGTTCGCAAAAAATTTTGGGTTTTTAGAAAGTTCACATTTTTATTTCAGATTTGCCAACGCTCTAGTGGCTAAACTATATAAACGAGCTTAGTCAAACAAAAAGCATTGGTTAGACAATTTAAAGAGCTTTCAGGAAAGTCTTCAATCTTTCTTCTATTTCTTTTCAGGGGCGTGGCAACAGTGTTCACAAAAATTTAGGGTTTTGCGAAAAATCACATTTTTGTTTCAACTTTGCAAACGATCTAGCGGCTTAACTATTTGAACAAGGTGAATCAAGCAAACAGTATTGGTTAGATTATTCGAAGAGCTTTCAGAAAAGTGTTCAATCTTTTTTCTACTCTTACCAGAAACGTGGCAACAGTGTTCGCAAAAAATTTAGGGTTTTGAGAAAAATCACATTTTTGTTTCAACTTTGCAAACCATCTAGCGGCTAAACTATTGAAACGAGGTGAATAAAACAAACAGTATTGGTGAGAATATTCGAAGAGCTTTCAGGAAAGTCTTCAGTTTTTTTTTGCTCCTACCAGAAACGTGGCAACAGTGTTCGCAAAAAATGTAGGGTTTTGAGAAAAATTACATTTTTGTTTCATCTTTGCAAACGCTCCAGCGGCTAAACTATTTGAACAAGGTGAGTCAACCAAACAGAATTGGTTAGATAATTGAATCTTTAATTTTTCTTTTACTCCTACCAGAAACGCGGCAACAGTGTTCACAAAAAATGTTGGGTTTTGAGAAAATTCACATTTTTGTTTCAGATTTGCAAACGCTCTAGTGGCTAAACTATTTCAACAAGAAGAGTCAAACAAAAAGCATTGGTTAGACCATTTAAAGAGCTTTGAGGAGAGTCTTCAATCTTTCTTCTACTCCTACCAGGAGCGTGGCAATAGTGTTCGCAAAAAATGTTGGGTTTTGATAAAAATCACATTTTTGTTTCAACTTTGCAAACGATCTAGCGGCTAAATTATTTGAACGAGGTGAATCAAACAAACAATTTTAGTTAGATAATTCGAAGAGTTTTCAGGAAAGTCTTCAATCTTTCTTCTACTCCTACCAGAAACGTTGCAACAGTGTTCACAAGAAATGTTGGGCTTTGAGAAAATTCACATTTTTGTTTCATCTTTGCAAACGCTCCAGCGGCTAAACTATTTGAACAAGGTGGGTCAACCAAACAGAATTGGTTAGATAATTGAATCTTTAATTTTTCTTTTACTCCTACCAGAAACGCGGCAACAGTGTTCACAAAAAATGTTGGGTTTTGAGAAAATTCACATTTTTGTTTCAGATTTGCAAACGCTCTAGTGGCTTAACTATTTAAACAAGGTGAGTCAAGCAAAAAGCATTGGTTAGACAATTTAAAGAGCTTTCAGGAGAGTCTTCAATCTTTCTTATACTCCTACCAGGAGCGTGGCAATAGTGTTCAAAAAAAATGTTGGGTTTGGAAAAAAATCACATTTTTGTTTCACCTTTGCAAACGCTCTAGCAGCTAAATTAGTTGAACGAGGTGAATCAAACGAACAATATTAGTTAGATAATTCGAAGAGTTTTCAGGAAAGTCTTCAATCTTTCTTCTACTCCTACCAGAAACGTGGCAACAGTGTTCACAAAGAATGTTGGGTTTTGAGAAAATTCACATATTTATTTCAACTTTGCAAACGCTCTATTGGGTTAACTATTTGAACGAGCTTAGTCAAACAAAAAGCATTGGTTAGACAATTTAAAGAGCTTTCAGGAAAGTCTTCAGTCTTTCTTCTACTCTTTTCAGGGGCGTGGCAATAGTATTCACAAAAATTTAGGGTTTTGAGAAAAATCACATTTTTGTTTCAACTTTGCAAACGCTCTAGCGGCTAAACTATTTGAACGAGCTGAGTCAAACAAAAAGCATTGGTTAGACAATTTAAAGAGCTTTCAGGAAAGTTTTCAACCTTTCACCTACTCTTTTCAGGGGAGTGGCAATAGTGTTCACAAAAATTTAGGGTTTTGAGAAAAATCACATTTTTGTTTCAACTTTGCAAACGCTCTAGCGGCTAAACTATTAGAACAAGGTGAGTCAAACAAAAAGCATTGGTTAGACAATTTAAAGAGCTTTGAGGAGAGTCTTCAATCTTTGTTCTACTTCTACCAGGAGCGTGGCAGTAGTGTTCACAAAGAATGTTGGGTTTTGACAAAAATCACATTTTTGTTTCACCTTTGCAAACGCTCTAGCAGCTAAATTATTTGAACGAGGTGAATCAAACGAACAATATTAGTTAGATAATTCGAAGAGTTTTCAGGAAAGTCTTCAATCTTTCTTCTACTCCTACCAGAAACGTGGCAACCGTGTTCACAAAGAATGTTGGGTTTTGAGAAAATTCACATTTTTGTTTCAACATTGCAAATGCTCTAGCGGCTAAATTAATGAAACGAGGCGAACTAAACAAACAATATTAGTTAGATAATTTGGAGAGCTTTCAGGAAAGTCTTCAGTTTTTTTTACTCCTACCAGAAACATGGCAACAGTGTTCGCAAAAATGTGGGGTTTTGATAAAAATCACATTTTTGTTTCAACTTTGCAAACGCTCTAGCGGCGAAATTATTTGAACAAGGTGAATCAAACAAACAGTATTGGTTAGGTTATTCGAAGGGCTTTCAGGAAAGTCTTCAATCTTTCTTCTGCTCCTACCAGAAACGTGGCAACAGTGTTCACAAAGAATGTTGGATATTGAAAAAATTCACATTTTTTTTCAACTTTGCAAACGCTCTAGTGGGTTAACTATTTGAACGAGCTTAGTCAAACAAAAAGCATTGGTTAGACAATTTAAAGAGCTTTCAGGAAAAACTTCAATCTTTTTTCTACTCCTACCAGCAGCGTGGCAATAGTGTTCACAAAAATGTTGGGTTTTGATAAAAATCACATTTGTGTTTCATCTTTGCAAACGCTCCAGCGGCTAAACTATTTGAACAAGGTGAGTCCACCAATTAGAATTGGTGAGAATATTCGAAGAGCTTTCAGGAAAGTCTTCAGTTTTTTTTTTACTCCTCCCAGAAACGTGGCAACAGTGTTCGCAAAAAATTTAGGGTTTTGAGGAAAATCCCATTTTTGTTTCAACTTTGCAAACGCTCTAGCGACGAAGTTATTTAAACGAGGTGAATCAAGCAAACAGTTTTGGTTAGATTATTCGAAGGGTTTTCAGGAAAATTTTCAATCTTTTTTCTGCTTCTACCAGAAACGTGGCAACAGTGTTCACAAAGAATGTTGGATATTGAGAAAATTCACATTTTTTTTCAACTTTGCAAACGCTCTAGTGGCTAAACTATTTGAACGAGCTGAGTCAAACAAAAAGCATTGGTTAGACATTTTAAAGAGCTTTCAGGAAAGTTTTCAATCTATCTTCTACTCTTTTCAGGGGAGTGGCAATAGTGTTCACAAAAATTTAGGGTTTTGAGAAAAATCACATTTTTGTTTCAACTTTGCAAACGCTCTAGCGGCTAAATTATTTAAACGAGGTGAATCAAGCAAACATTTTTGTTTAGACTATTCGAAGAGCTTTCAGGAAAGTGTTCAATCTGTTTTCTACTCTTACCAGAAACGTGGCAACAGTGTTCGCAAAAAATTTAGGGTTTTGAGAAAAATCACATTTTTGTTTCAACTTTGCAAACGATCTAGCGTCTAAATTATTGAAAAAGGTGAGTCAAATAAAAAGCACTGGTTAGATAATTAAAACAGCTTTCAGGAAAGTCTTCAATCTTTCTTTTACTCCTACCAGGGGCGTGGCAATAGTGTTCACAAAAAATGTTGGGTTTTGATAAAAATCACATTTGTGTTTCATCTTTGCAAACGCTCTAGCGGCTAACCTATTTGAACAAGGTGAGTCAAACAAACAGAATTTGATAGATAATTTGAAAGAGCTTTCAGGAAAGTCTTTAATTTTCCATCTACTTTTACCAGAAACGTGGCAACAGTGTTCACAAAGAATGTTGGGTTTTGAGAAAATTCACATTTTTGTTTCAACTTTGCAAACGCTCTAGCGGCTATATTATTGAAACGAGGAGATCGAAACAAACAGTATTGGTGAGATTATTCGAAGAGCTTTCAGGAAAGTCTTCAGTTTTTTTTACTCCTACCAGAGACATGGCAAAAGTGTTCGTAAAAAATGTTGGGTTTTGAGAAAATTCACATTTTTGTTTCAGATTTGCAAACGCTCTAGTGGCTAAACTATTTCAACAAGAAGAGTCAAACATAAAGCATTGGTTAGGCAATTTAAAGAGCTTTCAGGAGAGTCTTCAATCTTTCTTCTACTCCTACCAGGAGCGTGGCAATTGTGTTCACAAAGAATGTTGGGTTTTGAGAAAATTCGCATTTTTGTTTCATCTTTGCAAACGCTCTAGCGGCTAAATTATTGAAACGAGGTAAATAAAACAAACAGTATTGGTTAGATTATTCGAAGAGCTTTCAGAAAAGTGTTCAATCTTTTCGAGAAAAATCACATTTTTGTTTCAACTTTGCAAACGCTCTAGCGGCGAAGTTTTTTGAACGAGGTGAATCAAACAAACAGTATTGGTTAGGTTATTCGAAAAACTTTCAGGAAAGTCTTCAGTTTTTTTTTTACTCCTACCAGAGACATGGCAACAGTGTTCACAAAGAATGTTGGGTATTGAGAAAATTCACATTTTTTTTTCAACATTGCAAACGCTCTAGTGGGTTAACTATTTGAACGACCTTAGTCAAACAAAAAGCATTGGTTAGACAATTTAAAAAGCTTTCAGGAAAGTCTTTAATCTTTCTTCTACTCCTAACAGGAGAGTGGCAATAGTGTTCACAAAAAATTTTGGGTTTTGATAGAAATCAAATTTTTGTTTCATCTTTGCAAACGCTCTAGCAGCTATATTATTTAAACGAGGTAAATCAAACGAACAATTTTAGTTAGATAATTTGAAGAGTTTTCAGGAAAGTCTTCCATCTTTCTTCTACTCCTACTAGAAACGTGGCAACAGTGTTCACAAAGAATGTTGGGTTTAGAGAAAATTCACATTTTTGTTTCAACTTTGCAAACGCTCTAGCGGCTTAACTATTTGAACAAGGTAAGTCAAACAAACAGAATTGGTTAGATAATTTAATCTTTAATTTTTCTTCTACTCCTACCAGAAACGTGGCGACAGTGTTCGTAAAAAATTTAGGGTTTTGAGAAAAATCACATTTTTGTTTCAGATTTGCAAACGCTCTAGTGGCTAAACTATGTGAACAAGGCAAGTCAAACAAAAAGTAGTGGTTAGACAATTTAAAGAGCTTTCAGGAGAGTCTTCAATCTTTCTTCTACTTCTACCAGGAGCGTGGCAATAGTGTTCACAAAACATGTTGGGTTTTGACAAAAATCACATTTTTGTTTCACCTTTGCAAACGCTCTAGCGGCGAAGTTATTTGAACGAGGTGAATCAAACAAACAGTATTGGTTAGATTATTCGAAGGGTCTTCAGGAAAGTCTTCAATCTTTCTTCTACTCCTACCAGAAAGGGGCAACAGTGTTCGCAAAGAATGTTGGGTTTTGAGAAAATTCACATTTTTGTTTCATCTTTGCAAACGCTCTAGCGGCTAAACTGTTTCAACAAGGTGGGTCAACCAAACAGAATTGGTTAGATAATTTAATCTTTAATTTTTCCTCTACTCCTACCAGAAACGTGGCAACAGTGTTCGCAAAAAACTTAAGGCTTTGGTTTTCACATTTTTGTTTCACCTTTGCAAACGCTCCAGCGGCTAAACTGTTTCAACAAGGTGAGTCAGCCAAACAGAATTGGTTAGATAATTGAATCTTTAATTTTTCTTCTACTCCTACCAGAAACGTGGCAACTGTGTTCACAAAAAATGTTGGGTTTTGAGAAAATTCACATTTTTGTTTCAGATTTGCAAACGCTCTAGTGGCTAAACTATTTGAACAAGGCAAGTCAAACAAAAAGTATTGGTTAGACAATTTAAAGAGCTTTCAGGAGAGTCTTCAATCTTTCTTCCACTCCTACCAAGAGCGTGGCAATAGTGTTCACAAAGAATGTTGGGTTTTGACAAAAATCACATTTTTGTTTCACATTTGCAAACGCTCTAGCAGCTTAATTATTTGAACGAGGTGAATCAAACGAACAATATTAGTTAGATAATTCGAAAAGTTTTCAGGAAAGTCTTCAATCTTTCTTCTACTCCTACCAGAAACGTGGCAACAGTGTTCACAAGGAATGTTGGGTTTTGAGAAAATACACATTTTTGTTTCAATATCGCAAACGCTCTAGTGGGTTAACTATTTGAACGAGCTTAGTCAAACAAAAAGCAATGGTTAGATAATTTAAAGAGCTTTCAGGAAAGTCTTCAATCTTTTTCTACCCCTGCCAGGAGCGTGGCAATAGTGTTCACAAGGAATCTTGGGTTTTGATAAAAATCACATTTTTGTTACACCTTTGCAAACGCTCTAGCAGCTAAATTATTTGAACGAGGTGAATCAAACAAACACTATTAGTTAGATAATTCGAAGAGTTTTCAGCAAAGTCTTTAATTTTTCTTCTGCTCCTAAAGGAAACGTGGCAACAGTGTTCACAAAAAATGTTGGGTTTTGAGAAAATTCACATTTTTGTTTCACCTTTGCAAACGCTCTAGCGGCTTAACTATTTAAACAAGGTGAGTCAAACAAAAAGTATTGGTTAGACAATTTAAAGAGCTTTCAGGAGAGTCTTCAATCTTTCTTCCACTCCTACCAAGAGCGTGGCAATAGTGTTCGCAAAAAATGTTGGGTTTTGAGAAAATTCACATTTTTGTTTCAGATTTGCAAACGCTCTAGTGGCTAAACTATTTGAACAAGGCAAGTCAAACAAAAAGTATTGGTTAGACAATTTAAAGAGCTTTCAGGATAGTCTTCAATCTTTCTTCCACTCCTACCAAGAGCGTGGCAATAGTGTTCGCAAAAAATGTTGGGCTTTGATAAAAATCACATTTTTTATCACCTTTGCAAACGCTCTAGCTGCTAAATTATTTGAACGAGGTGAATCAAACATACAATATTAGTTAGATATTTCGAAGAGTTTTCAGGAAAGTCTTCAATTTTTCTTCTACTCCTACCAAAAACGTGGCAACAGTGTTCACAAGAAATGTTGGGTTTGGAGAAAATTCACATTTTTGTTTCACCTTTGCACAACCTCTAGCGGCTAAACTATTTAAACAAGGTGAGTCAAGCAAAAAGCGTTGGTTAGACAATTTAAAGAGCTTTCAGGAGAGTCTTTAATCTTTCTTCTACTCCTACCAGGAGCGTGGCAATAGTGTTCACAAGGAATCTTTGGTTTTGATAAAAATCACATTTTTGTTACACCTTTGCAAACGCTCTAGCAGCTAAATTATTTGAACGAGGTGAATCAAACAAACACTATTAGTTAGATAATTCGAAGAGTTTTCAGCAAAGTCTTTAATTTTTCTTCTGCTCCTAAAGGAAACGTGGCAACAGTGTTCACAAAAAATGTTGGGTTTTGAGAAAATTCACATTTTTGTTTCACCTTTGCAAACGCTCTAGCGGCTTAACTATTTAAACAAGGTGAGTCAAGCAAAAAGCGTTGGTTAGACAATTTAAAGAGCTTTCAGGAGAGTCTTTAATCTTTCTTCTACTCCTACCAAAAACGTGGCAACAGTGTTCACAAAAAATGTTGGGTTTTGAGAAAATTCACATTTTTGTTTCAGATTTGCAAACGCTCTAGTGGCTAAACTATTTCAACGAGCTGAGTCAAACAAAAAGCAGTGGTTAGATAGTTTAAGGAGCTTTCAGGAAAGTCTTCAATCTTTCTTCTACCCCTACCAGGAGCGTGGAAATAGTGTTCGCAAAAATTGTTGGGTTTTGATAAAAATCACATTTTTGTTTCAACTTTGCAAACGCTTCAGCAGCTAAATTATTTGAACGAGGTGAATCAAACAAACACTATTAGTTAGATAATTCGAAGAGTTTTCAGCAAAGTCTTTAATTTTTCTTCTGCTCCTAAAGGAAACGTGGCAACAGTGTTCACAAAAAATGTTGGGTTTTGAGAAAATTCACATTTTTGTTTCACCTTTGCAAACGCTCTAGCGGCTTAACTATTTAAACAAGGTGAGTCAAGCAAAAAGCGTTGGTTAGACAATTTAAAGAGCTTTCAGGAGAGTCTTTAATCTTTCTTCTACTCCTACCAGGAGCGTGGCAACAGTGTTCACAAAAAATGTTGGATTTTGAGAAAATTCACATTTTTGTTTCAGATTTGCAGACGCTCTAGTGGCTAAACTATTTAAACAAGGCGAGTCAAGCAAAAAGCAATGGTTAGATAATTTAAAGAGCTTTCAGGAAAGTCTTCAATTTTTCTTCTACCCTACCAGGAGCGAGGCAATAGTGTTCGCAAAAATGGTTGGGTTTTGATAAAAATCACATTTTTGTTTCACCTTTGCAAACGCTTCAGCAGCTAAATTATTTTAACGAGGTGAATCAAACAAACAATATTAGTTAGATATTTCGAAGAGTTTTCAGGAAAGTCTTCAAACTTTCTTCTACTCGTACCAGAAACGTGGCAACAGTGTTCACAAGAAATGTTGGGTTTTGAGAAAATTCACATTTTTGTTTCACCTTTGCAAACGCTCTAGCGGCTTAACTATTTAAACAAGGTGAGTCAAGCAAAAAGCATTGGTTAGACAATTTAAAGAGCTTTCAGGAGAGTCTTCAATCTTTCTTCCACTCCTACCAGGAGCGTGGCAATAGTGTTCACAAAAAATGTTGGGTTTTGATAAAAATCACATTTTTGTTTCACCTTTGCAAACGCTCTAGCGGCTAAACTATTTGAACGAGGTGGGTCAAACAAACAGAATTGGTTAGATAATTGAATCTTTAATTTTGCCTCTACTCCTACCAGAAACGTGGCAACAGTGTTCGCCAAAATTTTAGGGTTTTGGTTTTCACATTTTTGTTTCACCTTTGCAAACACTCCAGCGGCTAAACTGTTTCAACAAGGTGAGTCAACCAAACAGAATTGGTTAGATAATTGAATCTTTAAATTTTCTTCTACTCCTACCAGAAACGTGGCAACAGTGTTCACAAAAAAAAATGTTGGGTTTTGATAAAAATCACATTTTTGTTTCACCTTTGCAAACGCTCTAGCGGCTAAACTATTTGAACGAGGTGGGTCAAACAAACAGAATTGGTTAGATAATTGAATCTTTAATTTTGCTTCTACTCCTACCAGAAACGTGGCAACAGTGTTCGCCAAAAATTTAGGGTTTTGGTTTTCACATTTTTGTTTCACCTTTGCAAACGCTCCAGCGGCTAAACTGTTTTAACAAGGAGAGTCAACCAAACAGAATTGGGTAGATAATTGAATTTTTAATTTTTCTTCTACTCTTACCAGGAGCGTGGCAACAGTGTTCACAAAAAATGTTGGATTTTGAGAAAATTCACATTTTTGTTTCAGATTTGCAAACGCTCAAGTGGCTTAACTATTTCAACGAGCTGAGTCAAACAAAAAGCAGTAGTTAGACAATTTAAAGAGCTTTCAGGAAAGTCTTCAATCTTTCTTCTACCCCTACCAGAAACGTGGCAATAGTGTTCGCAAAAATTGTTGGGTTTTGATAAAAATCACAATTTTGTTTCACCTTTGCAAACGCTTCAGCAGCTAAATTATTTGAACGAGGTGAATTAAACAAACAATATTAGTTAGATAATTCGAAGAGTTTTCAGGAATGTCTTCCATCTTCCTTCTACTCCTACTAGAAACGTGGCAACAGTGTTCACAAAGAATGTTAGGTTTTGAGAAAATTCACATTTTTGTTTCAACTTTGCAAACGCTGTAGTGGGTTAACTATTTGAACGAGCTTAGTCAAACAAAAAGCATTGGTTAGACAATTTTAAGAGCTTTCAGGAAAGTCATCAACCTTGCTTCTACTATTTGCAGGGGCGTGGCAATAGTATTCACAAAAATTTAGGGTTTTGAGAAAAATCACAATTTGGTTTCAATTTTGCAAACGCTCTAGCGGCTAAACTATTTTAACGAGGTGGGTCAAACAAACAGAATTGGTTAGATAATTTAATCTTTAATTTTGATTCTACTCCTATCAGAAACGTAGCAACAGTGTTCGCAAAAAATTTAGGGTTTTGAGAAAATTCACATATTTGTTTCAACTTTGCAAACGCTCTAGCGGAAAAACTATTTGAACGAGGTAAATCAAGCAAATAGTATTGGTTAGATTATTCGAAGAGCTTTCAGGAAAGTGTTCAATCTTTTTTCTACTAATACCAGGAACGTGGCAACAGTGTTCGCAAAATATTTAGGGTTTTGAGAAAAATCACATTTTTGTTCCAACTTTGCAAACGCTCTAGCGGCAAGCTATTTGAAAGAGGTGAGTCAAATAAAAAGCACTGGTTAAATAATTAAAAGAGCTTTCAGGAAAGTCTTCAATATTTTTTCTACTCCTACCAGGAACGTGGTAATAGTGTTCACAAAAAATTTTGGGTTTTTATAAAAATCACATTTTTCTTTCAACTTTGCAAACGCTCTATCAACTAAACTATTTGAACGAGGTGGGTAAACAACCAGAATTAGTTAGATAATTTAATCTTTAATTTTGATTCTACTCCTACCAGAAACGTAGCAACAGTGTTCGCAAAAAATTTAGGGTTTTGAGAAAAATCACATTTTTGTTTCAACTTTGCAAACGCTCTAGCGGCTAAACTATTTGAACGAGGTGAATCAAGCAAACAGTATTGGTTAGATTATTTGAAGAGCTTTCAGGAAAGTGTTCAACTTTTCTTCTGCTCCTACCAGGGGCGTGGCGTTAGTGTTCACAAAAATGTTGGATTTTGAGAAAAATCACATTTTTGATTCAACTTTGCAAACGCTCTAGCGGCTAAACTATTGAAAGAGGGGAGTCAAATAAAAAGCACTAGTTAGATAATTAAAAGAGCTTTCAGGAAAGTCTTCAATCTTTCTTCTACTCCAAACAAGAACGTGGTAATAGTGTTCACAAAAAATGTTGGGTTTTGATAAAAATCACATTTTTGTTTCAACTTTCCAACCGCTCTAGCGGCTAAACTATTTGAACGAGGTGAGTCAAAAAAACAGAATTGGATAGATAATTTGAAGAGCTTTCAGGAAAGTCTTTAGTTTTTCATCTACTATTACCAGAAACGCGGCAACAGTGTTCACAAAGGATGTTAGGTTTTGATAAAATTTACATTTTTGTTTCAACTTTGCAAACGCTCTAGCGGCTAAATTATTGAAACGAGGTGAATAAGACAAACAGTATTGGTGAGATTATTCAAAGAGCTTTCAGGAAAGTCTTCAGTTTTTTTTTGCTCCTACCAGAAACGTGGCAACAGTGTTCGCAAAAAATTTAAGGTTTTGAGAAAAATCCCATTTTTGTTTCAACATTGCAAACGCTCTAGCGGCGAAGAAATTTAAATGAGGTGAATTAAACAAACAGTATTGGTTAGATTATTCGAAAAACTTTCAGGAAAGTCTACAATCTTTTTCTACTCCCACCAAAAACGTGGCAACAGTGTTCGCAAAATATTTTGGGTTTTGAGAAAATTCACATTTTTGTTTCAACTTTGCAAACGCTCTAGCAGCTAAATTGTTTGAACGAGGTGAATCAAACGAACAATATTAGTTAGATAATTTAAAGAGTTTTCAGGAAAGACTTCAGTCTTTCTTCTACTCTTTTCAGGGGCGTGGCAATAGTGTTCACAAAGAATGTTGGGTTTTGAGAAAAATCACATTTTTGTTTCAACTGTGCAAACGATCTAGCGGCTAAATTATTTAAACGAGGTGAATCAAGCAACCAGTATTCGTTAGATTATTCGAAGAGCTTTCAGGAAAGTGTACAATCTTTTTCTGCTCTCACCAGAAACGTAGCAACAGTGTTCGCAAAAAATTTAAGGTTTTGAGAAAATTCACATTTTTGTTTCAACTTTTCAAACGCTGTAGCGGCGAAGTTATTTGAATGAGGTGAATCAAACAAGCAGTATTGGTTAGATTATTCGAAGGGTTTTCAGTAAAGTCTTCAATCTTTCTTCTGCTCCTACCAGAAGCGTGGCAACAGTGTTCACAAAGAATGTTGGGTATTGAGAAAATTCACATTTTTTTTTCAACTTTGCAAACGCTCTAGTGGGTTAGCTATTTGAACGAGCTTAGTCAAACAAAAAGCATTAGTTAGACAATTTAAAGAGCTTTCAGGAAAAAGTTCAATCTTTCTTCTACTCCTACCAGCAGCGTGGCAATAGTGTTCACAAGAAATGTTGGGTTTTGATAAAAATCACATTTTTGTTTCATCTTTGCAAACGCTCCAGCGGCTAAGCTATTTGAACAAGGTGAGTCAACCAAACAGAATTGGTTAGATCATTGAATCTTTAATTTTTCTTCTACTCTTACCAGAACCATGGCAACAGTGTTTGAAAAAATGTAGGGTTTTGATAAAAATCACATTTTTGTTTCAACTTTGCAAACGCTCTAGTGGCTAAACTATTTCAACGAGCTAAGTCAAATAAAAAGCACTGGTTAGACAATTTAAAGAGCTTTCAGGAGAGTCTTCAATCTTTCTTCTTCTCCTACCAGGAGCGTGGCAATAGTGTTCACAAAAAATGTTGGGTTTTGACAAAAATCACATTTTTGTTTCACCTTTTCAAACGCTCTAGCAGCTAAATTATTTGAATGAGGTGAATAAATTGAGCAATATTAGTTAGATAATTCAAAGAGTTTTCAGGAAAGTCTTCAATCTTTCTTCTACTCCTACCAGAAATGTGGCAACAGTGTTCACAAAGAATGTTGGGTTTTGAGAAAATTCACATTTTTGCTTCAACTTTGCAAATGCTCTAGCGGCTAAATTATTTAAACGAGCTAAGTCAAATAAAAAACACTGGTTAGACAATTTAAAGAGCTTTCAGGAGAGTCTTCAATCTTTCTTCTACTCCTTTCATGGGCGTGGCAACAGTGTTCACAAAGAATGTTGGGTTTTGAGAAAATTCACATTTTTTTACCTTTGCAAACGCTCTAGCAGCTAAATTATTTGAACGAGGTGAATCAAACGAACAATATTAGTTAGATAATTCGAAGAGTTTTTAGGAATGTCTTCAATCTTTCTTCTACCCCTACCAGAAACGTGGCAACAGTGTTCACAAAGAATGTTGGGTTTTGAGAAAATTCACATTTTTGTTTCAACTTTGCAAATGCTCTAGCGGCTAAATTATTTAAACGAGGTGAATCAAGCAAACTTTTTTGTTAAGATTATTCGAAGAGCTTCCAGGAAAGTCTTCAATCTTTTTCTACTCCTACCAGAAACGTGGCAACAGTGTTCACAAAAAATGTTGGGTTTTGAGAAAATTCACATTTTTGTTTCAGATTTGCAAACGCTCTGGTGGCTAAACTATATGACCGAGCTGAGTCAAACAAAAAGCATTGGTTAGACAATTTAAAGAGCTTTCAGGAGAGTCTTCAATCTTTCTTCTACTACTTTCAGGGGCGTGGCAACAGTGTTCACAAAGAATGTTGGATTTTGATAAAAATCACATTTTTGTTTCAACTTTGCAAACGCTCTAGCGGCTAAACTATTTGAACTAGGTGAGTCAAACAAACAGAATTGGATAAATAATTTGAAGAGTTTTTAGGAATGTCTTCAATCTTTCTTCTACTCCTACAAGAAACGTGGCACCAGTGTTCACAAAGAATGTTGGGTTTTGAGAAAATTCACATTTTTGTTTCAACTTTGCAAATGCTCTAGCGGCTAAATTATTTAAACGAGGTGAATCAAGCAAACATTTTTGTTTAGATTATTCGAAGAGCTTCCAGGAAAGTCTTCAATCTTTTTCTACTCCTACCAGAAACGTGGCAACAGTGTTCGCAAAAAATTTAGGGTTTTGATAAAAATCACATTTTTGTTTCAACTTTGCAAACGCTCTAGTGGCTAAACTATTTCAACGAGCTAAGTCAAACAAAAAGCATTGGTTAGACAATTTAAAGAGCTTTCAGGAAAGTCTTCAATCTTTCTTCTACTCCTACCAGAAGCGTGGCAATAGTGTTCACAAAGAATGTTGGGTTTTGATAAAAATCACATTTTTGTTTCAACTTTGCAAACGCTCTAGCAGCTAAATTATTTGAACGAGGTGAATCAAACAAACAATATTGGTTAGATAATTCGAAGAGTTTTCAGGATATGTCTTCAATCTTTCTTCTACTCCTACTAGAAACGTGGCAACAGTGTTCACAAAGAATGTTAGGGTTTTGAGAAAATTCACATTTTTGTTTCAACTTTGCAAACGCTCTAGTGGGTTAACTATTTGAACGAGCTTAGTCAAACAAAAAGCATTGGTTAGACAATTTTAAGAGCTTTCAGGAAAGTCATCAATCTTGCTTCTACTATTTGCAGGAGCGTGGCAATAGTATTCACAAAAATTTAGGGTTTTGAGAAAAATCACAATTTGGTTTCAATTTTGCAAACGCTCTAGCGGCTAAACTATTTTAACGAGGTGGGTCAAACAAACAGAATTGGTTAGATAATTTAATCTTTAATTTTGATTCTACTCCTATCAGAAACGTAGCAACAGTGTTCGCAAAAAATTTAGGGTTTTGAGAAAATTCACATTTTTGTTTCAACTTTGCAAACGCTCTAGCGGATAAACTATTTGAACGAGGTAAATCAAGCAAATAGTATTGGTTAGATTATTCGAAGAGCTTTCAGGAAAGTGTTCAATCTTTCTTCTACTAATACCAGGAACGTGGCAACAGTGTTCACAAAAAATGTTAGGGTTTTGAGAAAAATCACATTTTTGTTCCAACTTTGCAAACGCTCTAGCGGCTAAACTATTTGAAAGAGGTGAGTCAAATAAAAAGCACTGGTTAAATAATTAAAAGAGCTTTCAGGAAAGTCTTCAATCTTTCTTCTACTCCTACCAGGAACGTGGTAATAGTGTTCACAAAAAATTTTGGGTTTTTATAAAAATCACATTTTTGTTTCAACTTTGCAAACGCTCTATCAACTAAACTATTTGAACGAGGTGAGTCAAACAACCAGTAATTAGTTAGAATGAATTTTCGGAAGTCTTTAATTTTGATTCTACTCCTACCAGAAACGTGGCAACAGTGTTCGCAAAAAATTTAGGGTTTTGAGAAAATTCACATTTTTGTTTCAGACTTTGCAAACGCTCTAGCGGCTAAACTATTTGAACGAGGTGAATCAAACAAACAGTATTGGTTAGATAATTTGAAGAGCTTTCAGGAAAGTGTTCAATCTTTTCTTCTGCTCCTACCAGGGGCGTGGCAATAGTGTTCACAAAAATGTTGGGTTTTGAGAAAAATCACATTTTTGATTCAACTTTGCAAACGCTCTAGCAGCTAAACTATTTGAACGAGGTGAGTCAAATAAAAAGCATTAGTTAGATAATTTAAAGAGCTTTCAGGAAAGTCTTCAATCTTTCTTCTACTCCAAACAAGAACGTGGCAATAGTGTTCACAAAAAATGTTGGGTTTTGATAAAAATCACATTTTTGTTTCAACTTTGCAAACGCTCTAGCGGCTAAACTATTTGAACGAGGTGAGTCAAACAAACAGAATTGGATAGATAATTTGAAGAGCTTTCAGGAAAGTCTTTAGTTTTTCATCTACTCTTACCAGAAACGTGGCAACAGTGTTCACAAAGGATGTTAGGTTTTGATAAAATTCACATTTTTGTTTCAACTTTGCAAACGCTCTAGCGGCTAAATTATTGAAACGAGGTGAATCAAGACAAACAGTATTGGTTAGATTATTCAAAGAGCTTTCAGGAAAGTCTTCAGTTTTTCTTCTGCTCCTACCAGAAACGTGGCAACAGTGTTCGCAAAAAATTTAGGGTTTTGAGAAAAATCACATTTTTGTTTCAACATTGCAAACGCTCTAGCGGCGAAGATATTTAAACGAGGTGAATCAAACAAACAGTATTGGTTAGATTATTCGAAAAACTTTCAGGAAAGTCTACAATCTTTCTTCTACTCCTACCAAAAACGTGGCAACAGTGTTCGCAAAAAATTTTGGGTTTTGAGAAAATTCACATTTTTGTTTCAACTTTGCAAACGCTCTAGCAGCTAAATTATTTGAACGAGGTGAATCAAACGAACAATATTAGTTAGATAATTTAAAGAGTTTTCAGGAAAGTCTTCAATCTTTCTTCTACTCTTATCAGGAGCGTGGCAATAGTGTTCACAAAGAATGTTGGGTTTTGAGAAAAATCACATTTTTGTTTCAACTGTGCAAACGATCTAGCGGCTAAATTATTTAAACGAGGTGAATCAAGCAACCAGTATTCGTTAGATTATTCGAAGAGCTTTCAGGAAAGTCTTCAATCTTTTTCTACTCTCACCAGAAACGTGGCAACAGTGTTCGCAAAAAATTTAAGGTTTTGAGAAAATTCACATTTTTGTTTCAACTTTGCAAACGCTGTAGCGGCTAAATTATTTGAACGAGGTGAATCAAACAAACAGTATTGGTTAGATTATTCGAAGAGTTTTCAGGAAAGTCTTCAATCTTTCTTCTGCTCCTACCAGAAGCGTGGCAACAGTGTTCACAAAGAATGTTGGGTATTGAGAAAATTCACATTTTTGTTTCAACTTTGCAAACGCTCTAGTGGGTTAAGCTATTTGAACGAGCTTAGTCAAACAAAAAGCATTAGTTAGACAATTTAAAGAGCTTTCAGGAAAAAGTTCAATCTTTCTTCTACTCCTACCAGCAGCGTGGCAATAGTGTTCACAAGAAATGTTGGGTTTTGATAAAAATCACATTTTTGTTTCATCTTTGCAAACGCTCCAGCGGCTAAACTATTTGAACAAGGTGAGTCAACCAAACAGAATTGGTTAGATCAATTTGAATCTTTAATTTTTCTTCTACTCCTACCAGAACCATGGCAACAGTGTTTGCAAAAAATGTAGGGTTTTGATAAAAATCACATTTTTGTTTCAACTTTGCAAACGCTCTAGTGGCTAAACTATTTCAACGAGCTAAGTCAAATAAAAAGCACTGGTTAGACAATTTAAAGAGCTTTCAGGAGAGTCTTCAATCTTTCTTCTTCTCCTACCAGGAGCGTGGCAATAGTGTTCACAAAAAATGTTGGGTTTTGACAAAAATCACATTTTTGTTTCACCTTTGCAAACGCTCTAGCAGCTAAATTATTTGAATGAGGTGAATCAAATTGAACAATATTAGTTAGATAATTCAAAGAGTTTTCAGGAAAGTCTTCAATCTTTCTTCTACTCCTACCAGAAACGTGGCAACAGTGTTCACAAAGAATGTTGGGTTTTGAGAAAATTCACATTTTTGTTTCAACTTTGCAAATGCTCTAGCGGCTAAATTATTTAAACGAGCTGAGTCAAACAAAAAGCATTGGTTAGACAATTTAAAGAGCTTTCAGGAGAGTCTTCAATCTTTCTTCTACTCCTATCATGGAGCGTGGCAACAGTGTTCACAAAGAATGTTGGGTTTTGAGAAAAATCACATTTTTGTTTCACCTTTGCAAACGCTCTAGCAGCTAAATTATTTGAACGAGGTGAATCAAACGAACAATATTAGTTAGATAATTCGAAGAGTTTTTAGGAATGTCTTCAATCTTTCTTCTACTCCTACCAGAAACGTGGCAACAGTGTTCACAAAGAATGTTGGGTTTTGAGAAAATTCACATTTTTGTTTCAACTTTGCAAATGCTCTAGCGGCTAAATTATTTAAACGAGGTGAATCAAGCAAACATTTTTGGTTAAGATTATTCGAAGAGCTTCCAGGAAAGTCTTCAATCTTTTTCTACTCCTACCAGAAACGTGGCAACAGTGTTCACAAAAAATGTTGGGTTTTGAGAAAATTCACATTTTTGTTTCAGATTTGCAAACGCTCTGGTGGCTAAACTATATGACCGAGCTGAGTCAAACAAAAAGCATTGGTTAGACAATTTAAAGAGCTTTCAGGAGAGTCTTCAATCTTTCTTCTACTACTTTCAGGGGCGTGGCAACAGTGTTCACAAAGAATGTTGGGTTTTGATAAAAATCACATTTTTGTTTCAACTTTGCAAACGCTCTAGCGGCTAAACTATTTGAACGAGGTGAGTCAAACAAACAGAATTGGATAAATAATTTGAAGAGTTTTCAGGAATGTCTTCAATCTTTCTTCTACTCCTACCAGAAACGTGGCACCAGTGTTCACAAAGAATGTTGGGTTTTGAGAAAATTCACATTTTTGTTTCAACTTTGCAAATGCTCTAGCGGCTAAATTATTTAAACGAGGTGAATCAAGCAAACATTTTTGTTTAGATTATTCGAAGAGCTTCCAGGAAAGTCTTCAATCTTTTTCTACTCCTACCAGAAACGTGGCAACAGTGTTCGCAAAAAATTTAGGGTTTTGATAAAAATCACATTTTTGTTTCAACTTTGCAAACGCTCTAGTGGCTAAACTATTTCAACGAGCTAAGTCAAATAAAAAGCACTGGTTAGACAATTTAAAGAGCTTTCAGGAGAGTCTTCAATCTTTCTTCTTCTCCTACCAGGAGCGTGGCAATAGTGTTCACAAAAAATGTTGGGTTTTGATAAAAATCACAATTTTGTTTCACCTTTGCAAACGCTTCAGCAGCTAAATTATTTGAACGAGGTGAATTAAACAAACAATATTAGTTAGATAATTCGAAGAGTTTTCAGGAATGTCTTCCATCTTCCTTCTACTCCTACTAGAAACGTGGCAACAGTGTTCACAAAGAATGTTAGGTTTTGAGAAAATTCACATTTTTGTTTCAACTTTGCAAACGCTGTAGTGGGTTAACTATTTGAACGAGCTTAGTCAAACAAAAAGCATTGGTTAGACAATTTTAAGAGCTTTCAGGAAAGTCATCAACCTTGCTTCTACTATTTGCAGGGGCGTGGCAATAGTATTCACAAAATTTAGGGTTTTGAGAAAAATCACAATTTGGTTTCAATTTTGCAAACGCTCTAGCGGCTAAACTATTTTAACGAGGTGGGTCAAACAAACAGAATTGGTTAGATAATTTAATCTTTAATTTTGATTCTACTCCTATCAGAAACGTAGCAACAGTGTTCGCAAAAAATTTAGGGTTTTGAGAAAATTCACATATTTGTTTCAACTTTGCAAACGCTCTAGCGGAAAAACTATTTGAACGAGGTAAATCAAGCAAATAGTATTGGTTAGATTATTCGAAGAGCTTTCAGGAAAGTGTTCAATCTTTTTTCTACTAATACCAGGAACGTGGCAACAGTGTTCGCAAAATATTTAGGGTTTTGAGAAAAATCACATTTTTGTTCCAACTTTGCAAACGCTCTAGCGGCAAGCTATTTGAAAGAGGTGAGTCAAATAAAAAGCACTGGTTAAATAATTAAAAGAGCTTTCAGGAAAGTCTTCAATCTTTTTCTACTCCTACCAGGAACGTGGTAATAGTGTTCACAAAAAATTTTGGGTTTTTATAAAAATCACATTTTTCTTTCAACTTTGCAAACGCTCTATCAACTAAACTATTTGAACGAGGTGGGTAAACAACCAGAATTAGTTAGATAATTTAATCTTTAATTTTGATTCTACTCCTACCAGAAACGTAGCAACAGTGTTCGCAAAAAATTTAGGGTTTTGAGAAAAATCACATTTTTGTTTCAACTTTGCAAACGCTCTAGCGGCTAAACTATTTGAACGAGGTGAATCAAGCAAACAGTATTGGTTAGATTATTTGAAGAGCTTTCAGGAAAGTGTTCAACTTTTCTTCTGCTCCTACCAGGGGCGTGGCGTTAGTGTTCACAAAAATGTTGGATTTTGAGAAAAATCACATTTTTGATTCAACTTTGCAAACGCTCTAGCGGCTAAACTATTGAAAGAGGGGAGTCAAATAAAAAGCACTAGTTAGATAATTAAAAGAGCTTTCAGGAAAGTCTTCAATCTTTCTTCTACTCCAAACAAGAACGTGGTAATAGTGTTCACAAAAAATGTTGGGTTTTGATAAAAATCACATTTTTGTTTCAACTTTCCAACCGCTCTAGCGGCTAAACTATTTGAACGAGGTGAGTCAAAAAAACAGAATTGGATAGATAATTTGAAGAGCTTTCAGGAAAGTCTTTAGTTTTTCATCTACTATTACCAGAAACGCGGCAACAGTGTTCACAAAGGATGTTAGGTTTTGATAAAATTTACATTTTTGTTTCAACTTTGCAAACGCTCTAGCGGCTAAATTATTGAAACGAGGTGAATAAGACAAACAGTATTGGTGAGATTATTCAAAGAGCTTTCAGGAAAGTCTTCAGTTTTTTTTTTGCTCCTACCAGAAACGTGGCAACAGTGTTCGCAAAAAATTTAAGGTTTTGAGAAAAATCCCATTTTTGTTTCAACATTGCAAACGCTCTAGCGGCGAAGAAATTTAAATGAGGTGAATTAAACAAACAGTATTGGTTAGATTATTCGAAAAACTTTCAGGAAAGTCTACAATCTTTTTCTACTCCCACCAAAAACGTGGCAACAGTGTTCGCAAAATATTTTGGGTTTTGAGAAAATTCACATTTTTGTTTCAACTTTGCAAACGCTCTAGCAGCTAAATTGTTTGAACGAGGTGAATCAAACGAACAATATTAGTTAGATAATTTAAAGAGTTTTCAGGAAAGACTTCAGTCTTTCTTCTACTCTTTTCAGGGGCGTGGCAATAGTGTTCACAAAGAATGTTGGGTTTTGAGAAAAATCACATTTTTGTTTCAACTGTGCAAACGATCTAGCGGCTAAATTATTTAAACGAGGTGAATCAAGCAACCAGTATTCGTTAGATTATTCGAAGAGCTTTCAGGAAAGTGTACAATCTTTTTCTGCTCTCACCAGAAACGTAGCAACAGTGTTCGCAAAAAATTTAAGGTTTTGAGAAAATTCACATTTTTGTTTCAACTTTTCAAACGCTGTAGCGGCGAAGTTATTTGAATGAGGTGAATCAAACAAGCAGTATTGGTTAGATTATTCGAAGGGTTTTCAGTAAAGTCTTCAATCTTTCTTCTGCTCCTACCAGAAGCGTGGCAACAGTGTTCACAAAGAATGTTGGGTATTGAGAAAATTCACATTTTTTTTCAACTTTGCAAACGCTCTAGTGGGTTAGCTATTTGAACGAGCTTAGTCAAACAAAAAGCATTAGTTAGACAATTTAAAGAGCTTTCAGGAAAAAGTTCAATCTTTCTTCTACTCCTACCAGCAGCGTGGCAATAGTGTTCACAAGAAATGTTGGGTTTTGATAAAAATCACATTTTTGTTTCATCTTTGCAAACGCTCCAGCGGCTAAGCTATTTGAACAAGGTGAGTCAACCAAACAGAATTGGTTAGATCATTGAATCTTTAATTTTTCTTCTACTCTTACCAGAAACATGGCAACAGTGTTTGAAAAAATGTAGGGTTTTGATAAAAATCACATTTTTGTTTCAACTTTGCAAACGCTCTAGTGGCTAAACTATTTCAACGAGCTAAGTCAAATAAAAAGCACTGGTTAGACAATTTAAAGAGCTTTCAGGAGAGTCTTCAATCTTTCTTCTTCTCCTACCAGGAGCGTGGCAATAGTGTTCACAAAAAATGTTGGGTTTTGACAAAAATCACATTTTTGTTTCACCTTTTCAAACGCTCTAGCAGCTAAATTATTTGAATGAGGTGAATCAAATTGAGCAATATTAGTTAGATAATTCGAAGAGTTTTCAGGAAAGTCTTCAATCTTTCTTCTACTCCTACCAGAAATGTGGCAACAGTGTTCACAAAGAATGTTGGGTTTTGAGAAAATTCACATTTTTGCTTCAACTTTGCAAATGCTCTAGCGGCTAAACTATTTAAACGAGCTGAGTCAAATAAAAAGCATTGGTTAGACAATTTAAAGAGCTTTCAGGAGAGTCTTCAATCTTTCTTCTTCTCCTACCAGGAGCGTGGCAATAGTGTTCACAAAAATGTTGGGTTTTGACAAAAATCACATTTTTGTTTCACCTTTTCAAACGCTCTAGCAGCTAAATTATTTGAATGAGGTGAATAAATTGAGCAATATTAGTTAGATAATTCAAAGAGTTTTCAGGAAAGTCTTCAATCTTTCTTCTACTCCTACCAGAAATGTGGCAACAGTGTTCACAAAGAATGTTGGGTTTTGAGAAAATTCACATTTTTGCTTCAACTTTGCAAATGCTCTAGCGGCTAAATTATTTAAACGAGCTAAGTCAAATAAAAAGCACTGGTTAGACAATTTAAAGAGCTTTCAGGAGAGTCTTCAATCTTTCTTCTACTCCTTTCATGGGCGTGGCAACAGTGTTCACAAAGAATGTTGGGTTTTGAGAAAATTCACATTTTGTTTACCTTTGCAAACGCTCTAGCAGCTAAATTATTTGAACGAGGTGAATCAAACGAACAATATTAGTTAGATAATTCGAAGAGTTTTTAGGAATGTCTTCAATCTTTCTTCTACTCCTACCAGAAACGTGGCAACAGTGTTCACAAAGAATGTTGGGTTTTGAGAAAATTCACATTTTTGTTTCAACTTTGCAAATGCTCTAGCGGCTAAATTATTTAAACGAGGTGAATCAAGCAAACATTTTTGTTAAGATTATTCGAAGAGCTTTCAGGAAAGTCTTCAATCTTTTTCTACTCCTACCAGAAACGTGGCAACAGTGTTCGCAAAAAATTTAGGGTTTTGAGAAAATTCACATTTTTGTTTCAGATTTGCAAACGCTCTGGTGGCTAAACTATATGACCGAGCTGAGTCAAACAAAAAGCATTGGTTAGACAATTTAAAGAGCTTTCAGGAGAGTCTTCAATCTTTCTTCTACTACTTTCAGGGGCGTGGCAACAGTGTTCACAAAGAATGTTGGATTTTGATAAAAATCACATTTTTGTTTCAACTTTGCAAACGCTCTAGCGGCTAAACTATTTGAACTAGGTGAGTCAAACAAACAGAATTGGATAAATAATTTGAAGAGTTTTCAGGAATGTCTTCAATCTTTCTTCTACTCCTACCAGAAACGTGGCACCAGTGTTCACAAAGAATGTTGGGTTTTGAGAAAATTCACATTTTTGTTTCAACTTTGCAAATGCTCTAGCGGCTAAATTATTTAAACGAGGTGAATCAAGCAAACATTTTTGTTTAGATTATTCGAAGAGCTTCCAGGAAAGTCTTCAATCTTTTTCTACTCCTACCAGAAACGTGGCAACAGTGTTCGCAAAAAATTTAGGGTTTTGAGAAAATTCACATTTTTTTTTCAGATTTGCAAACGCTCTAGTGGCTAAACTATTTGAACAAGGCAAGTCAAACAAAAAGTATTGGTTAGACAATTTAAAGAGCTTTCAGGAAAGTCTTTAATTTTTCATCTACTCTTACCAGAAACGTGGCAACAGTGTTCAAAAGAATGTTGGGTTTTGAGAAAATTCACATTTTTGTTTCAACTTTGCAAATGCTCTAGCGGCTAAATTATTTAAACGAGGTGAATCAGGCAAACAGTATTGGTTAGATTAGTCGAAGTGATTTCAGGATATTGTTCAATCTTTTTTTTACTCCTACCAGAAACGTGGTAACAGTGTTCGCAAAAAATTTAGGGTTTTGAGAAAAATCACATTTTTGTTTCAAATTTGCAACCAATCTAGCGGCTAACCTATTGAAAGAGGTGAGTCAAATAAAAAGCACTGGTTAGATAATTAAAAGAGCTTTCAGGAAAGTCTTCAATCTTTTTCTACTCCTACCAGGAACGTGGTAATAGTGTTCACAAAAAATGTTGGGTTTTGATAAAAATCACATTTTTGTTTCATCTTTGCAAACGCTCCAGCAGCTAAACTATTTGAACGAGGTGAGTCAACCAAACAAAACTGGTTAGATAATTTAATCTTTAATTTTTCTTCTACTCCTACCAGAAACGTGGCAACAGTGTTCACAAAGAATGTTGGGTTTTGAGAAAATTCACATTTTTTTTTCAGATTTGCAAACGCTCTAGTGGCTTAACTATTTCAACGAGCATAGTCAAAAAAAAAGCATTGGTTAGACAATTTAAAGAGCTTTCAGGAGAGTCTTCAATCTTTCTTCTACTCCCACCACGAGCGTGGCAATAGTGTTCACAAAGAATGTTGGGTTTTGAAAAAAATCACATTTTTGTTTCACCTTTGCAAACGCTCTAGCAGCTAAATTATTTGAACGAGGTTAATCAAACGAACAATATTTGTTAGATAATTCGAAGAGTTTTCAGGAAAGTCTTCAATCCTTCTTCTACTCCTACCAGAAACGTGGCAACAGTGTTCGCAAAAAATTTAGGGTTTTGAGAAAATTCACATTTTTGTTTCAGAGTTGCAAACGCTCTGGTGGCTAAACTATATGACCGAGCTGAGTCAAACAAAAAGCATTGGTTAGAAAATTTAAAGAGCTTTCAGGAGAGTCTTCAATCTTTCTTCTACTCCCACCACGAGCGTGGCAACAGTGTTCACAAAGAATGTTGGGTTTTGAGAAAATTCACATTTTTTTACCTTTGCAAACGCT